>ML794119.1:142679-153546 GCA_009831015.1 Picea engelmannii
GTATTTGAACCAGAGACAGAGTTACTTACAACCATGACCAAGCCATTCCATCTTTCTGGCAATGAGCACAAGATTAGAAGAGTCCTAACCTCATCATCAAAGTCCACTTTTATAGAACTTAGTTGATTAGTAACTGTATTAAAATCATTTAAATGATCTACAATAGACCCACCTTCTGACATCTTCATATTAAATAATCTCTTCATTAGAAATACCTTATTGGACATCGAGGGTTTTTCATACAATTTACGCAATGCGTTCATCAAACCCTTCGTTGTCTTTTCTTTGGAAATATTGAAAGCCACCGACGCTGCAAGGCTTAGTCATATCATTCCTAGAGCCTTTCTGTCAAGACTCTCCCATTCTTTGTCCTTTGTAGCCGCCGACTTCTTTGCTATTCTGCCCAATGGTAGGAATAGATCCTTCTGATATAAATAGTCTTCCATGTGCATCTTCCATAACTGGTAGTTTTGGCCGTTAAATTTCTCGACCCTAAACTTTCCATCTTTCGACATTGCTCCCACTCGAACCAGGAACCCTCTTTTCCTGCGAGTTACCTTTCGCTCTGATACCAGTTGTTAGAAAAATAGGACCGCGGAGCAATAAAATAAAACAAATGCTGAAACAAAACACAGAAGATACAAAATACAATAGAGACACATATTTACGTGGTTCACCCAGTGTGGGCTACGTCCACCAGAGAAATTGCCAGGTCCTTCCTTTATTATTATCCAACATATGAAGGGATACAATCTACAACGAACCCGCTGTAACTTCCTCTTCTTTCTCTCACAGTCTCCTATCTTAGAATACAATATTTTCTGTCAATCATAGCTGCAATACATTTCCCTCATAAAAGAGGGTTTCCTTCTAGGGAAAAAACCCTAACATAATTTCTACTGTTAGATCTGCGACCTTATAATGAACGGTCCAGATTTACAATGAAATTACAATATACATTAACAAGGCAATTTTTGCTTCGGGGGCTTCGCCCCCGAACCCTCGCTTGCCCCTAGACCCCCCAGCCGGGGGGATAGACCCCCCGCACCTCGCAGAGGGGGTACCCCCCCCCTCTGCACTCCCCTGTGTGGAAGAGTGTACATACTTATGGGGTGTAAATACTTCATGGGGTATAAACACAGCTGAAAGTAAAAGACCTCTGAATCAGGAAGATAATCAGGCTCCACAACCAACAAGTTTGATATTCAATTTAAGCTTTCTATACCTAATTTGTATCAATAGACAGTCGTATATATAAGAAATACTATGGTACTATGAGTTTCTCAATAAATTCTAGATATCAAGTAGAAGATACAAGAGAAACACTACTCAATGACTAGCAAAACTCAAGATGAAAAAACAATATTCTAGCATAAAAAGATAAGGTTGTTGTAAAACAATTTCTGCAGAAAATTATATCAGCCTTATGTCTGTAACATTCAATGTATTAAAACAAGAAAATCAGCCACTGAAAACCCCTCAAAATTTTCCAAAATGTGCGCTAGACCAAGAAGAATAAGTGTGCAAACTTTGAGAAAAATCCAATGGTTGATAAGAGAGTTATTCAATCAAATGAGTTAGGATTTTTGCAGCCCTAATGGATGAATATGCAATTTTATAACAAAAACAAGAAGTATCCCCTTGATGGGGATTCCCTAGTCGTTGTGAGGTTCCCAAGGCATAGGGAATACAATCCACTTTGCAAGAAGTAAAAATGACCAAAAATCACGTTTCCCAATGCAATATTTTATTTCTCCAATGAAATAATAAATGACTAGTGCTCTTAAAAATTGGGTTAATGGGGTCATGCAAAGAAAGAGCTAGAGAAGCTACCTCCTTGGGGGTGTAAACCCTCTTACTCCCCAAGGAAATTTTCTCTAGATAGGGTTTAAGCTAAGAGGGTGTATGCCCTTATACTTCTCTTAGCAAACCCTTGTTCAACCAATAACATAAATCATAAAACGATGGAGACTATGGTGAGGGTGTATTGCCTTATACTTCCCACCTATATCCTATCACAATAACCTTGACTTGAAACATATTATAGAATGAATGTAAAGACCATACCAATTCAAGGAAAAACACCAAGATAATCCACCAAAATAGTAAGAGATAAGTCTTCCAAGGATAGTGCATTACTTCCATCAACCATAACATCAATATATAACCATAAACAAGAGCTAAGATAGACAATTTTTCCAAAGGTAGAAAAAATTTCAGACCAATACTTCTCACAAGAGGGAGAGTTATGTTAAAATGAGATCTCGTGATCTCTTATTTATACAAAATGTCAACAAGTTGACTTTTCCACATATTTAGGGGTAAACCACAAGACTAGGGGTAAAAAACTCTAATATTTCCCCCTTTACAAAGAAATTAATTTAAAATTCACTTTTTCACATAAGAAAACCTTAATTTAGAAGGGCGTTACCCCTTTAGGGGACGTTTTGGAACTAAAAAGAGGTCGTTGGTGATGGAGGAGAGTGGAGAGTCTTCCCAAAGCCACATGTCAAGCATCAATACCAATTCCTTCATAATACCTTCAAAACATCCTTGTGCCAATGCATTTCACCTCACCACCAATCCCTAACCCCCCTAGGTGACGTCATGCCTCTAGATGTGACATTTTTCCTTTCCTAGGAAAAATGTTTTGCATGTGGGGGATAGGATGCATTGTCCAAGTCATATTTAATTCCTTCCAAGTTTGATATTTCTCATCCAACATGCAGTCCCTTGGCATCCACCTGTTGGATTCAAGCCCCATGGAATCCCAAGCTAGGCTTTTTCTCCCAAATATATCCACCAACTAGGCCTTGCAAAGACAAATGAGCACTCCCTCCAAGGATATCAAGTCATAACATCATGATAAGTGAATCCAATCAATAAATGAGCCACCCAAGCATGTGCATCAAATATCACTATATCAAATAATTAATTTCTCAAAGACACTCTGCAACTTGTCAAGATTGAATATGGGAGGGTTGACGAGGTGTCCTATTGGGTAGATCTTTCCCTAGGTCAAGGAAAGTTTCCAAGAGATGCCTATCTACACCATGTAAATTGTGTGAAGTGGTTGGGGTTAAGACTCAATGGGAATAGGGCTCATGAAATACAAGGGGTTCTAGTGTCTCATTCATGGGTGCCTTTGTAGAGGGTGTGTGGTACCTTCATCTGCAATGCGCTTTTTCCAAGCCCATTATTTTACATTCTTTTATTCTTTCATAATTTTAAGGAGAGGTTGAAGGTCACTTCCATGGCATGGTGACTAGATAATGGCAATGTCACCCATAAATACCTAGTTGAATTGAGAAGGTTGGATCGTGATGAGACTCCCTTTCTCTCAGCCATGCAACTGAGATCCATTACCATGTTTTGGTGACCATATGATGGCAATGTCATACCACTAGATATTTATGGATATGATAGGTCGGCTCATGATGAGAACTCCTATCCTTCAACTAACCTTTTAAGAATTCTTTATTATATTGTGAGTCCCCTTTACTCAAAGATAATCATTTCATTTGTTTCTTGGGTGATCCTTGGGAGAAGCATATGGAAGGTTCATATAAGGATTTTATATTTTACCCAACATCAATCCCTTTGGGCCTTCAACCCCTTCTTCCCATAGAATGAGGGACAACCCCTTCTTGGGTTAATACACCCTAAAATCCCAAGAGATTAGTAAATGGAGGGAAAAAAAGACGGAAATTGGTAAGTATGGTCGAGACTAGTATGATGAATCTTTAAGGGAGTTCCTAGTAGTAAACCCATCCCCAAGGAAGACCAATTACTAAGGCATAATGTCAACCAACAAGGTGAATCATGAAAAAAGGCATAATGTCTAAGCATATATCATGAAATCTAGAGCAATATAAAATACAACATACTCAATTGGCTTAACTATTGAAATGATTCTCACCATAATATTAACTTGTACTTCATGGAGCAAGGCTTATTTCCTTCTGGAAGCCAACTAATGTGGTGTGTTATCCCCGAGCCTAGAGATAACTAAGGAGATTATGTCTCGAGGCCCACAGGTCCTAGGCATGGAGTACCGAGAGCCACATTAACTTGATCTTGGACTTGGAGGGCCCATATTTCTTCTTCAGTGCCTCCACCTTGTCAACAACAACATAAACATCCATCCCATCGACCTGGTCCTTCAACAAATGTGGGTCTTGTTCCCTGAGGTAATGAGTCTAGGTATCATTGGTATGTGTCACTCTGAATCTCAAAACATTTGAATATGTGCATTTAATTATTTTTACTTCTAACGTGTGCTTTGACCTTATGCCTTTCCACTTGTCCACACCTGGGGGGAATGACATGATGCCCTATCAATTTGGTTCCCATAGGGTTTGAGTTTCCACTGGGTGAGTTCAGGAAAGGTCATTTTCCATTCCCACCATAATTATCACGTTACATCCCTTTTCCCTCTCATCCATCCCCTACACTGGTTTGGGCATTGGGTTTACCAAGCTAGAAAAGGGTTGTACCTTACCTTGTGGGAAGAAGGGGATAAAGGCCCAGAGGGTAAAAGTAGTTAGAAAAAGATAAAGACAAAAGAATAAAACCTTAACATGCTTCTCCTAGGGATCCTTGAGAAAGCAATAAAAGGCTTCTCAACAAGAAACAAAGGGACCCATAAAATAATAAAATCAAGACCTAGTTGGAGGATAGGGGGTCTCATCATGAGTCAGCCTATTAGGTCCATGAAAATGTAGTGGTATGAAACTACCATTCAACTGGTCACCACGCCAGGGTAGTGGATCTTGGTGGCATAGCCAAGAGAAAGGGGGTCTCATCATGCTCCAACCTTCTCATCTTCGTTAAATGCTTGTGGGTAACATTTTCACCACTGGTCACCATGCCAGGGAAGTGTCCCCTAACTAGTATCTTGAAAGAAAAAACAATAAGATAAAAAGATAAAAAGCATTAAAGGGCTTGGAAAAATTTGCATCCATGACAAGGTGCAATTCACCCTCTTCAAAGGCACCCATAGGTAAGCATACATTTCCCTGTCATCACTACACCCATTGCTTAGACATACCTTACCACCTCATCCACTTACATGGCTTGGATTTTTATTCCCTTGGAAACATCCCACGTCCAATGAAAATTATCCCAATAGGACCTCATGGCGTCTTCTCCGAACTTGGCTTGTAGAATAGCATAACGTATTTGAGTAATTATTTGGGAAAAGGTGGTTTTATGCACATGTTTAAATAACTTGATTATTAGATGTGATTGACATTGCTATGATCCCTGTGACTTATGAGCCCATGGAGGGTGTACCTTTTTTTGTTGTAGGGCCAAACCTGACAAATAGGTACAGATGGGGAGATGATTAGTTCAAACCTCCATCGGGATAAAATCCCGCTAGATGGATGCTGAGACCCCAGCTAGGGGCATAGACAGATCAAAGGTTTGCACCAAAGAGAGAGGAGGACATTCCACCAAAGACATATTGGCAGGCCTGGACCCATGGGTTTCTTTCCCTCCCACATTGATTTATGCCTTGGAAGGCCCATGATGTCATCTCTGTGACCCATGACATCATCCATCATTTGATGGACACTTTGGAGGCATTTGTCTTCCAAGTGGCATGTGTGGCTTGATCCATAGGCCCCGGAGGCTAATGTTGCACTAGAAAGGCCTAACCTCACCCTAAAAGGGCATGGAGCCACCATTTCTGCTTGATTTAGGGTTTTATTTTGTCATTTAATGTAAAAACTGGATATTACCTGTAAACTGGCCATGTCGGCCATTTTGACCTAATTTTGGTCATTGTAACTGTATAAATAAGGGATTTTCCCTTGTATTTTTTCATCATATTTCACTCACACAAGTGTGAGGTTTCAAAATTTCTCTCTAATTAGGCTTACTTGGATGAAATTTGGTGCAAACATCTTGAAGGAGGCTTGTTTTGGATTATTTTGGAATTTTTCTTAGTGGAAGTGTTCAACTAGAGTATTTGCTAGATGATTCTTGGTGGATGTAAGTAAATTTTCTGCAATTCTTCTTCATTGAATGGTTATAGTTACATTTATCTTTCATTTATACTAAGATTATGAAATTGCTAGCTTAAAACCCTAGGAGGCTAAAGCACATGTTATTGTCCTTGCCTTAATAGCTTTCACCTACTAGAGTATGCTAGAAAGCCGATTTTCTTGAATCTTTTGCTAAAGGACTTGCCATTGCAACACCCTAGCACCTTTTGCTTCATCTAAGCCATCATCTACTTCATCTTTGAACTAAATAAGGAGGAAAACTACTATGTCCTAGGGTTACCTACTTCCTATTAGCCCTTTCTCCCCCTAGGGTTTGGTGATTGAAGCCTTGGGCTACCAACACTTCAATTATTGACCCCTCTTTTCTTTAGTTCTCTCATTATCATTTGTTCTTTCAAGATTTTCCGCTTCCTAAAAGGACTCCATTTACCGTAAAAAATAATTGATCTAAGAATTACTATTGAGTGATTGAAAAAAACTACTATTAAAACCTATACCTTAATCTCTCTACTAACTACTCCTAACCTTAGAATAGTCTAATATACTAACCTATTTGCTGCTGTTACTAAAGTAACTACAGCCATATATTGAAACACTAAAAGCACCTAAAATCAATTGAAAAAGTTGATTAATACAGTGCCTTATTTGCTTCTGACAAATGCTAGTACTTTGATATTGATGAGTGATTATTCTTGGTCATTTTGAAGCCGTTTTAAGGCATTTACTGTGAAGCTATTGTCTTATAAACATCGCTGCTATAAATTTCTGTTTGAATCACCATATATCAAGTATTTCTTTTATTGATAAAGTCCATGGTTTTATGAAGTACTAAAAGCAAGTTGTACTTGCAAAATATATCTTTTCTTGTTGTTTTATTCTGGGAAGGTACATCTAAATTCTTTATTACTTCATGGGTTAAAACCCTGGGACTTTTTGATTAGTGTGATCTGTGAGATGAGACATTTTCATAGACATTTTCGCTTTTTCCTTCTCAAACCCCCAAATCACTAGGGACATATCCCCTAGGAAATCAACCCTAAATAGAAAGAGGCATCCTATTGAGGTGATAGTGATAGGATAACCTCTCGTTACACCAATTTTCCTTCCATTAACCTTTCCTTGGGATCAAAGTACAAATTGTGCGATAAAAATTTGGCGTCATTGAAGGGGAATACTGATTCAATTCTCCTCAAAGACGACACTTTTCGGTAAGCCTTTCCTCAAAATAATTTACTTTACAAATCTTACCTGGCGACTCCATTGAGGGTGATCCCATCATCACTTTGATAATTTCAAGAAAATTATCTCGCGACTCCACTAATGACAAAGCCAACTGTGACATCTGAATGGGACCCAAGAAATTTCAAACTGTTGGACATGAGTAAAATCCTAGGATACCCTAGGAAGATGCCCCCTAAGTAGGAAAATTAGCTCCCTAGATTCACTGGTAGTGATGGGGAGAGAGTTGAATATCACATGGGTGATTTCTGGGCTTTCTTTCAATTCCACCCTATCATTGATGATGTTGAATATTTGGCAATGCATCTCTTCTCCGACACTCTTCATGGAAATGCTAGGAGGTGGTATGAAAACATCCTTGATGCTAGCATCGCATCTATGGAAAAATTGGAATAAACCTTTCTCAAAAGATGGGGTATTTAGCTGGAAGTAATCCCAATACTACTAAAAATACTCGAGCACATAAAAAAAACTAAGAATGAAACTGTCAGACAATTCCAAGATAGGTTTGAGGACATACTATATCGAATTCATTGAAGCCATTATCCTAAATATGTTTTACACACCTACCACACTTAGAGGGGGGGATGAATGAGTGTGGGGCTCTTTTACCAAAACTTCCCTCTTTCACAAAACTTATTAGTTAGCATTTAAAATTTTACTCATTACTCATTGTTGTCATTTATAACTATTTAGATGTGAGCACACATCAACAACATATATCAGCAATATATCATCAACAAGTCATGACCACAAGGAACACAAGATGTATGTACAATTTTCTTTTTATTACGAACTACAATCCTTGGGGTTTTTCAGCAACAACTGAATAGAGTACAACTCTACAAGAGCACTAGCTCTATCATGCAAGACTCAACTTACACACTCAACACCAACTGATATGAGGCAACAATCCTCAATAGATATTAATCTGAAACAGGTAGGCGGCCTGTCAGTAGTGTAGCCCACATGTGTACGTGCCCTGGCTCACTACAGCCCGCGTATGTACGCGACCAAGGTATACAATAGCCTGTGTATACCTTCTCAGCTATTAGGGCTTATCCTTCAAGATCAACTCATATCCTCTGCAACCAATTTATCATTCTCTTCTGTCTCTCACTATCCAAAATGACCACCAGCCAGTCACAACACATCCAAGATCTCCAATAACTTACTCATGCTCCACAACCAATCAATATGAATGCTAAATCAATCATGTATAAGCAACTAGTATACCATAGCAATCATGTCACAACTGAATCACAAGAGTATTGCTCATTCCATCAACCAACATAGACCACATCACAGCAGCCATACCAAGAATGCCCTAAGAATTCACAACACAACAAGCTATACTATCCATCAAGACAATAATATAATCATACCAGTGTCTCAGTGACAGATCTGAGCCCATAGAATGTAGATCTGGAACCTGCTTCAATATTCAACAACTTGTCATCAGATCAACTACAAATATCCATGATGTTATCCACTGTATGCTCCCTGTACACTGACAACCCACGTAATGTATGCACCCTGTACACAAACATCTTGTGTATATGCACCCTATACACATACAGCCCGCGTACGCACCATAAAATATGGTTTTTCTATAATTTCGAGAATTTCGTCGTCATGATCTCAGAGTTGCCGAAACTTCAATGCGTCGATGAGATCCTCCTCATTCTCTTTTTCTTAGAATATATCTTCAATCATGCTCAAGAGATCCACAACAAAATGCTCTCACAAGAAGCTCTCACAAGAAGCTCTCCATCAATACTTCAAAAGATATTCTCATAAGAAGCTCTCCATTGATCCACAAAAAGGGATGATTTGCAAGAGTCCATGGCTATCTTATTTATAATTTCATCCTCTAGGTCACTTAACCCATTTATAGGTCACTTAACCTATTTTCCTTATTTTAGGGTTAACCATTTTCCATAAATAGAAAGTTCTCCAATACTTTATCATTTAAATATTCCTTCTTGATTTTGTAACGTTACTTTATCATTTAAATAATTTTGTCACTTCTCTTTATTATTTAAATAATCCACCTTGACTTTGTCACTTTAATTTATCATTTAAATAATGATTTCTTCTTTTAGGTCACTTTGACTTCTTCGACATTGGGGGATTCAAGCCTTCATATGAGGGTCCTCCAACTTTGTAAGGCCATAACTCTCAAACCGTGAGGAGTTATGTGACATTCCACATACCACCAGAAATGGTATGACAAACACTATCCATCTAGGATAGTTTCACCAACAAATCATTGATGTTCGTTTCATTATTCCACATACAAGCATGGTTCCTCCAACCATTCTTCTAGGATAACTCATTCCGCAAAGCGTCTTCCCGTGCGGGATTTCACCATAAGGGGACCACTTTGGAGTCATCCATTTGTTCACCTTATCAATCATGATAAGACAATAATGAGTCATCTATACATGGCTCCAACAATGCATCATATACCAATGAAACCACATCGATCCATCTTTGTTAAGCCCTAATATTGGCTCATTACCCCTTAATTGGGGCATATTACATTAGTAATGTTAATTTATTTATGTCGGCTTTATTCCATTAGTTGTAATTATACCTCCTAGTCTCCTATATATACCAAGAAGACATTTTCATTTGGAATCATCTTGTACTTGAACATTTAAGTGGGGTAAAATGATGTTGCCCCCTCGAAGAGGCTTATTATATGAAATTCTCTCTTTTTCAAGGCGTTGAGTACTTTTTCTGAGGTTTTTCTATGCTATATTGATATTTGGTTCTTAACATATGGTATCATAGCTCAAGGTCTTGGGGTTTTGCTGCTACATCTGAGACACCTTGGTGTTTTAGATATAAATTGTTTTCTACAATGTTTCAGAAGGAACAACTTGGAGGATATTTAGCAGACAGATAAAGGTACGTTGGGTTAAAATTTCAACTCCTTAGGCCTTAAAATTTCGGAGATACAACCTATACAAGATAGGGTTCTGGAATCATCCTGAACTGAGTCATTGCGGAATTTTCGCTATAAACAATTTTCTGTAACGTTTCAGACCCTGAAATCTGGAGGATATTCACATAAATTAGTAAGGTATCTGTGGTAAAAAATTCAGATTTTGGGTCATATTAAATTTGTAGATACACCCTGTGGAATATAGGGTATTTGACTAGTCCTATTGACTAGTCTCAAGAAGGTGTTCTCAGTAAAACAATCATAAATTCTTCCTAGAGTATCCAAATTGAGTGGGACTGGTTTCATTGGATAGTGGACAATATGTAGTATTTTTGGTACGAGTTTCAGATTTTTATATTAATTATTTTGTGCGGGGCACACTATATAAGTGAGATCACCTGGAAAGGCCAAAAATTAGCAATTTGTGGGTAAGTTACCTTAAATTCCACTTGGCACTTCCAATTTTGATCAAACCTGTGGCATTGCAGAGAAAAGATATCATATAAATACATAATTTTTTTTTTCATACCCATAAGGGCCGAAACTTGGGAGATACAATAGAAGAAATATTGTCTAGCAAAACCACCTCAAAATCAAGGTTCAAAAGTGATACTTGGCCAACATGCCACCCAAAAAGGGAACTTCTACACCAAATAAGCCTCCA
>ML794119.1:157619-172072 GCA_009831015.1 Picea engelmannii
AACATTTAAGTGGGGTAAAGGAGGTTTCCCCCTCGAAGAGGCTTATTATCTGAAATTATCTCTTTTTCAAGGCATTGAGTACTTTTTCTGAGGTTTTTCTATGCTATATTGATATTTGGTTCTTAACAATCTTCATCATGTATCAATGACAACTCATTGATCCATATTCATCATATCAATGAAAACTCATTGATCGATCTTCATCTATGCATTCTCATCAGGGACAATACATATTACATTACATCAATCATCAATCAATCAATCCTTTGACATGAATCAATCACTTGACATCAATTAATGACATCAATCAATCAAGCCATTGGCATCAATGACAACATGATCCAACAATCTCCCCCTTTGGAATTGATGGTAATACCAACATTGATGTCAACACCAATTACCAATTATTGATGTCAACATCTAGATAAGGCATGCTCTACATCAATAGTCAATGTGATTATCTCTCCCAAATGTGACTATCTCTCCTAATCAATAATCATCAATCACATCAATGTGACTATCTCTCCCCCTTTGACATCAATGGAAAAGGGCCATTCTCCTCTTGGGGTTGCTCCCCCTGCTTGGACTTTCCTTGGGGCTGCTTCCCTTGCTTGAACTTTCCTTGGGGCTGCTCCCCCTTTATGAGTGCCTTTGATCTTCCTCTGGATAATATCTCCCCTTTTGAATAAGGGATATCACTTTGATGTAATGCTGAAGGTACATCGAACATACTCCTCCTGTGACCATTGCTCCCCCAAGAATTATGCTTTTTTTCTCTTTCTTCAAATATAGGGTTCTTTTCTAGGTATGCATCTGATAAATACCTCCTCCTAGAATCATGGGAAGAAGAATGAATCCCCCTATCTTCTCTACAATATGAAAAATATGCTACCATATGATGATCCTCAAACCTGTTCATACATCAAACTCATGCCATACCAAGCATCATGAAGCAAAAAATATGTCAACAATGAAATAAAGAATCATGAGAAAAATATCAACCAAGTACATCCTGTACAAGAATGTGTGCTCAACATGCACAACACCTATGTACATCAACCATGTACATCAATATCATGCAATGTGCCAAAAGATATCATCCATGGAATGTATCAATCATATGCCTCTACCAATATGTCAACATGTGCATCTACAAATATGCCAGCCATGTGCATCCACCAATATGCCAAACATGTGCATCTACCAACATGCCAAACAATGTATCATATCACTCATGATATGTCTCCATCATGAACTAAGTATCATAACCATGTATCAAAAAAATACCAATTGTTGTGCTAATCAAGTAATACCAACAGTGTAGTATCATCAAGCATATGCCATATATGAGTGTACCAAAACATGTACACCACCATGCACCAATACCAAAAAATGATGAATCCCATACATGTATGTCAAATCCTCCATAAAACATGTGCCAATTATCCTTCTATTAGGTGCCTCTACCAGTGTACTAGAAACGTATCAATCATGCATCAACTATAGATCATCAATGATGTACAACATGATCATATCATCAAATCACCAACGACATGTCCCAATGTGTAGCCCATCCATATGCCAAATGCATGCATCAAATTTTCCAACAAGTAAGCTTCCAATAATACATCATCAAGATATATCATGTAACCAATGTGTCATAACTTCACTGTCATAACTAGCATTGTTCTTCAACAGAAAATGCACCAATCCATACTCATGGGTTAGTGCCATGCACCTAATATTTTATTTTACATCATCACCTTACATAATCCAATATAGACTCATGAAAACCTGTAGAAAATAGTGTCAAAACCTACAATAAACCATGCCATACCCTGCATCACAGAGTTATACCATCACATCAAACTCCAATCCCTGTGCATAGCCCTTTTTCTTAGGCTTCACCTCATATACGTGGCTTGTTGCACATATAGATCACGTATGTACGTGACCTATACAAGGTCAGTCTACCTATGTACGTGACTGATACCACTGTCACCCGCGTATGCCTCAGTAGATGACACTTTTGAACTTCCCTCCAGTCTTTCATTCTATTCTGGCTTCTCTGTCTTCTTCACCCACTTCTGTAGATGTCCTTGCTCCTCAGAACTTGAGCTCTAAGCATCCATCTTTTCAAATATGTCTCCTTTCCTTACTTCATTCCTTCTTCTAGCCATGCTATGTGAAGTCCTCATCATGGAATTTCTTCTTGTGTTCCAACACTCCTGGGATTTGTGGCCAAATCCACTACAACTGTAGCATCTCATGGTGTTACAGTGAACATCAATGTGTCCTACTTGATCACCTCTCCAACACCTCATGGTGTTATAAAATCTTCCATTATATCTCCAATCTTCCATTATATCTCCTTTCATAATATCTACATTCAAAAGATTTGTGACCATATCCATTACATGAATAACAATGCCCATGAAAAATACTTCCATACCTTTGCTTTGGTCTCCCAAAGATAACTTCTTGATGTCTTCCTTGCTTTGTTCTTTTGAAATTTTCTTTGCCTTGTGTAGATGGTTTATTTGCAACATTTTCTTCATCCTTTGAGGGACTTACCTCATGCTTCTTTGAGGTTATTGCTTCATCATGTGTAGCTTCTTCTTTGTATCCAAGTCCTGATTTATCACATGGTGATCTTTGACTTTCCAAGATCTCATCCAAGATTCGTGAGATATTCAAGAATTTGTTTGACTTCTCTACCTTCTTTCTAAGGTCAACAACTTCATCTTCTAACTTATGACATGACTCTTCCTTTTCATTTATTTGATCCTTAAATAGTTCTTCTACCCTTTTGGCTTCTTCAATTTGGGTCTTGAGATGAATAATAGTTTCAATTTTTTTTCTAATCTCATCATCTACCTTCATATCTTCTTTTTCATTCTTTAGTCTTGTGATCTCTTCTTCCTTTTCTTATAATTGAGTCTTACTACTTTCTTCTAGTTTTTTGAGCACTTCTTTTAACTTCAAGATGTGCCTTTGACTCTTCCTAAGAAACTTCTTAGTGTTATCCGAAAGATAGTTATAGTCTATATAATAATGATCACTGCTATATCTATATAAACCCTCTTCAACTTCCTTTTGAATTTCTAATATATCTTCTTCTATTCTGTCCATGGGATAACTTCCATCAATTGTTTCTAGATCTTCTTCTTCACTTGAGAAATATTCAACATCATCACATTTTGAATCATTGCAATCAAGAGTCTTTGGAGATTCTATAACTTTATTTGAATTACTTTCAAGATATTCCTTTTTGCCAACATCATCAGATGATTCTTTGCTTTCCTTTGTGCTACCATTATCACTTGATTCTTTGTCTTCATTTGAAATGTTTTCAAGATCACATTTAGAAATAATGCATTCAAGAGTCTTTGGAGATTCTTTACCTTTAATGATTTTGATGGAGTGGTCTTCATCATCTTCTTCCTTGTTTTGATATGTATCCTCTAGCTTTAGCCATAGATTCTTGGCAGAAGTGCATTGTCCCATGCTCTCTTTGATAGGGCTTGAGAGTCCACTAAGAATGGTCTTGAGATCCAATGCATCATTCTTCTTTCCTTCCCTTTGAGCTGCAAAATTTGACTTGTTCTTAAAGGGAACCAATCCACCAATGGTTGCCTTCCAAATAGTTGCTCCCATTGTCTTCAAATGTATTCTCATCTCTATTCTCCAAGTAGAATAGCTTTCCTCATCAAGGACTGGTATTTCATCATCCGTTTGTGTTTCTATGGATCTCCTTCAAGCTTGTTAAGGATTGTAGTGAAGGCCTCCTCTGATACCAATTGTTGGACATAGCTACCACACTTAGAGGGGGGGTGAATGAGTGTGGGGCTCTTTTTACCAAAACTTCCCTCTTTCACAAAACTCATTAGTTAGTATTCAACATTTTACTCATTACTCATTGTTGTCATTTATAACCAGTTAGATGTGAAAACATATCAGAAACATATATCAATAATATATAATCAACAAGTCATCACCACAAGGAACACAAAGAACACAAGATGTATGTACAATTTTCTTTTTATTAAAGACTACAATCCTTGGATATTTTCAGCAACAACTGAATAGAGTACAACTCTACAAGAGCACCAACTCTACCATGCAAGATTCAACTTACACATTCAACACTAACTGAGATGAGGAAACAATCCTCAATAGATATCAATCTGCAATAGGTACGAGACCTGTCAGTAGTGCACCCTGTGTGTGTACGTGCCCTGGCTCACTACAACCCATGTATGTACGCAACTAGGGTATACAACAACCTACATATACCTTCTGAGCTATTAGGGTTTATCCTTCAAGATCAACTCAGATCCTCTACAACCAATTTATCATTCTCTTCTGTCTCTCACTGTCCAAAATGACCACCAACCAGTCACAACACATCAAAGCTCTCCAATATCTTAATCATTCTCCACAACCAATCAATATGAATGCTAACTCAATCATGTATAAGCAACTAGTATACCATAGAAATCATGTCACAACTGAATCAAAAGAGTACTGATCATTCCATCAACCAACATAGACCACATCATAGCAGCCATACCAAGAATTCCCTAAGCATTCACAACACAACAAGCTATATTATCCATTAAGACAATAATGTAATCAGACCAGTGTCTCAGTGACAGATCTCAGAACATAGAATGCAGATCTGGAACCTGCTTCAGTCTTCAACAGCTTGTCATCATCTCAACCACAAATCTCCATGATTTTATCCACTGTACGCTCCATGTACACTGACATGCCGTGTAATGTACGCTCCATGTACACAGACAACTTTTGTATACGCACCCTATACATAGACAACCTGCGTACGCACCATAAAATAGGGTTTTTCTATAATTCCGAGAATTTCACCGTCATGATCTCAGACTTGCAAAAAATTCAATGCGTCCATGAGATCCTCCTCACTCTCTCTTTCTCAGAATATATCTTCAATCATTCTCAAGAGATCCACACCAAAATGCTCTCACAAGAAGCTCTCCATCAAGACTCCAAAATATATTCTCACAAGAAGCTCTCCATTGATCCACAAAAAGGGATGATTTACAAGAGTCCATGGCTATCTTATTTATACTTTCATCCTCTAGGTGACTAGGTCACTTAACCCATTTCTAGGTCACTTAACCTATTTTCCTTATTTTAGGGTTAACCACTTTCCATAAATAGAAAGTTCTCCAATACTTTATCATTTAAATATTCCTTCTTGATTTTGTCACCTTACTTTATCATTTAAATAATTTTGTCACTTCTCTTTATTATTTAAATAATCCACCTTGAATTTTTCACTTTACTTTATCATTTAAATAATGATTTCTTCTTTTAGGTCACTTTGACTTCTTTGACCTTGGGGGATTCTGTTATAGCGATATTTGCATCACCATTGCTATCTTGCACAGAGGGCCTTTTTCCATTTCCCTATGCAGACTTGTCATCCCTTTTTGATGAATCCAGAGCCAAAAGTATACATTTTTCCACATATACGCTCCCTATCATCTATGCAAGATGCGTATATGCTAGCTACTCCACTACAACTCGTGTACATCAATATTTGTGCTAGAAAATACAAAATGAGGTCAGGTTTCCATGTCACGACAGAAGATATCTGATCCTTGGCCTTCCACATACTAGAAACGTTTTGACTCAACTCTTCAGTTGCATTATGAAGGCTATAAAAGCACAATTTCAAGCTATGGAAAAGAAGGGGAAGGCATTCAACTTTGAGAGAAAAATTTACTCTGGAGAAATTACTTCATATTGAGTCTGCATCCCTTTATCCCTCAAGTCTGAACACAGTGTTCAGCCCCCAAGATATTTCCCTATTGTTGAGAGAACCTCATTGAATCTCTTCTATGAGCTTGCCTTTGGTGGAGGATTGAAGTGGTGGAGGCCCAGTTGGAAGGAACTTGGTTTCTTGGTTTCGAACCGTGCCGACCCAGAAGTCTGTAATGTTGTCAGTTCTACTGATCAATTATTAATATAAATACTCCTTTCCCATCCTATTGGTATCTTGCAAATACATGATTATTATCCATGGGCATGTTTGTAATGTTTATTAATGGATTATGCTATCTCATGTGATAACCCCTTTATATCATCACTATATACTTTCTCTGCTCATTTGTTAAGAACTTATTGCAAGTATAAATCTTTGGGTCGAAGTGCTCAACGATGGAACATCATCGAACGTTGGATTGAGGTAGGCCTCTTTCTTGTCTTTCACATTAGTTTATATAGTATATGTTGGAATTGGCTTGATTTCTGTAGTCATACCTGTCTGTTATGGTTTACCCTTGGCCATAGAGAGTTTTTCCCTCATAACAGAATTGGCGAGTCCACTGGGGAGAGATATTCCTTCTAAGGGTTGAAGTACTTTTTCTTCCTGCATTGCTTGTTTTCCTTTGTGTTTCTTGTCATGTCACTGCTTGACAGATTCTTTTCACTCTGGGTCTGAGTTTTCATCCTTCTTTCCTTTTCCTGGCCTTGTTTTGAATCATATATGCTCCTTTTGCCCAGACAGTCGCATATACATGTTTGTTGTCTTACTGCAGGATGCGTATATATGCCTTGTTCTCCTAAACAATCGCGTATGCCACTTCCCTTTTCTTGTTTTCTTGGTTTAGTGATTGCTGGGTGAGTTTTGAGGATTGTTGAGCCTTCTTAGGCATCTGTAGTGCCTGTTGAGTTTCTATAGGTTGACAGGAAACTTGTTGGGAGTTGAATTTTTGGGCATAGTATTTCTCTTTGTTTTTCATCCTTGTTGTCCTTGAACCCTGGGTTGTTTGCTTGGCTCCTTGGTATTCTTATTGAGTTATTTCATTTATACACAGTAGAATTTATATATCAGGTTTCTTTATAGTCCATGCATTTTCTCTTTAATATCTTGAAAATACAAAAAAATAAGCATTTTGCATTGGTCAACATTTTTGTCTTTGAGTCTTTATCATTATCTTAGTTCATTTAGTGAAAGGTTGCATTTTACTTCTGAATTGCAGAGTTGAAATTGAAAATTGCACTATTTTTATTAGCATATCATTCATTGAAAAGTTAAAGATAGACTTTTCATTGTATTCATATCCATTTTCTTGCAAAGTCATAACATCATGAGTTTCACTTCCATGCCCTTTTGAGTAATCACAACCAATAAAATTTACACTTTAAACTAAAATTTATTAGTCACGATTTTATTTTTTAGGGTGCACAAACTAGTCTAGGATTTAGTGCCTTGGAATAGGATTTTGTGAGTAAACTTCTCCAAGGCAATTAAATCAACATATGTGTCTGAGATAGGGAGTTGAGAAGTCCATTGTATAATTGGTAATATCAAGAGGCTCCGCTCACACTAGAGTTAATCACAAGGTTGCGCGAAGTTAGTTGAAGGGATAACCCCTGGATACTCACCTAGTGTCAGAGATATTTCTATGGCTTTATTTGTATTTGGGGATCTTGCTAGTATCCATACCTCTATGAGAGGTGGTGCTTTCAAGGTTTCAGGCTTTACTACTCTACCCATATAGTGATCCATACTTACGAATGCTCGCCTGTGTATAAGTTATACAGTGGTTTATTAGTTTCTTGACTTAGGTATCTCATAGGTTACTTGCAGGGGTTATTCTGCTTGTACCCTGGGTCAGATAGGGGTCAGACATCACACAACCTTTATGGAGGATTACCTCTCCGGGGGGATCTAACCGACTAGTTGTTAATCCCACGAGGGCCCCTATAACTGATTCTGTTACCTCCAAACTTTAGCGGGGAATCTTAGATCCCTTTTGGACGAGACATACCTTCTTTAGCGAGGGAGGCCACTCAGCCACTTTAGCCCATTTGCGTGCATATTGGCTGTTTGACTTTTTGGTATGCTCTTTAACTACTAGTCGACCTTAGGAGTCTATCTTGGGTTTCATCATTATGGAAAATGGAGTTTCTTTTGCTCCCTCATTCACTGCTACCCACCCCATGATACCTGCTAATTTCATGGGGACGGACCCTTCCACTTTTTACAATGGTATGCAGAACTATAACACTCAGTCCACACCTTGGGTCTCTATCCATTTTTCTATTGATATTCCTTCCCCCATGCAACCCTCCCCCTAGCCTACCTATATGAATCCTAGCATTGGACCCAGGGCACCATGGCTCTAATGCCTACTTCTTCATTTGATATGAGTCGTGTCCCCATGGGAGGTTGTAACCTTCCCCCCTATGGATCCAATACTAGCTATGCTCTTTCAAAAGCCATTACTCATATGGGTGCTTATCCCACTTATTACACCCCACCCATGTATCTTTCGTCCGCCATGTCAGTTCCTTCGAACACTTTTTCCATGATAGGTCCTCAATTACCCCCAGGTCTTTCATATGGGGAGAATCAATTTTACGGTTTGGGATACCCTCTTTATGGGACCCCTTCACAAGGGGGCAACATATATCCTCACTCGAATAATCCTTATCCTACCTTGGTCTCTTTACATACCTCAATGACGATGCCTGTCCAAACCTCTTTAGACCTTTCTGGCATGAACCAACACCTTTCTGGGCTTGGGCAAAAGGTATACCAAGATCTTATCTGGCTTGCAATTTTTCAGAATCAATCTTTCCTTGGACCATGGAATCAAATTCCACCATCTATCACCAGACCAGTAACTGTCAGTCATACTGGTGCTCCATCGCCAACCTCTGCTAGTCATGTCGGAGATGGGTCGACTTCTTCTACAAACTATGTCGACAACTTGCCCCCAACCTCTACCAATTATGTTGGGGGCACCATTCTTTTTTCCCTGAATCATAGCCATGTCACCTCTCCCGCCTATATTCATCATACATGAGACGACTCTCTCTCCTCTGCTAGTTACATCGAGAATCCTAGATGCCTCAGACGTAAGCCTAAATTCCTTTGCAGGACTTGTGAAGGAAGTCACCTTAGTCATTTGTGTTCGATTACTACCAAGATACCACAAGCGTGGGGCTCAACCAAGAGCCCTTCAGATTCTGAGGCATCCATGGTTTCTCCTCATACAACTTCTCCCTTGATCATCTCGGTGGTTCCACTGACACAATCCTCTCTCGACCTCACCCCCTTTTTCAACGGTGAAGTGTCTCTTGCCCCCATTATTATGCATCCTCTTCAGCCTATAATTGAATAAGTGGCCACACCAGTGCAATCTATGGTCAACCCTACTCCTCCTGAAGAGAATGATGCACCTTTCAATCATGTCATCAACATTCCAAATCTTCTCCCTTCTGAACGAGAGAGATTTATTCTTCCCCCGAATGCTCTCCCTCCAAGTCCTGACGAGGTTCCCTTCGATTGGGATGACCTGATGGGACATCCCATCCACCCACCTATGTATTTTCCATTAAGAGACATTATTCAAACCATCATGAAGACTGTATCCTCCGTTAGAACCTTCTCCTCCTTGAATTAGAAAGCCTTAGGTTTTTCCAAGCTTTTGTCATCTATCCGTGAGATACTGACTTTCCGCAGAAGATCGAGATGAGAGCCTTGGCCTCCCCCTTTACATGTTGATTAAGACATAAAAATGAGTCTTAATTAAGATCTTTTCTGACTCGTCTAAAAAACCGAAAAGATTGTCGAGTGATTTGTCCCTTTCAGACTCGTTAAAATTGGATTTGAAAGATCATGAGTCTTAGTTAAGCTCTTTTCTGACTAGTTATCAAAAATAGAAAAGATCGCTGAGTGAACTTGTCTTTTTCACACTCATAAATTGGATTTGAAAAGACATCTATTTGGCACAAGTTTACCCCTTTTTCAAACCAAATAGACTAAAATACATAAAAAGGACATTTTTTGGCGTTAATTTGTGATTGCATCTCATGCCCTCGCTTGTAGTATTGAGTCTTTAGCTGGTTCTCACTTTGCGTTATAAACCGTTGACTAAGAAGTTTTTGCATCCTCAACCAAGCAGAGCCTTGTTTATATCCTTCACAATTTGACACCCTATACCCTGGAGGGAACATCACCCCAAGTGTCCATCTCCCGCATGCACTCCCCTGCATTGAGCATAGGTACGTTCCACTGCTGGAACTAGTTTTGCTTACTTGTGACTATTGTTCACTCCTCTGTATCATAAAATTCATTTGTTATGAAAAAAAAAAAATACGGGCGGGAAGGGAGTACTATATTGTAATTGGCAGTAGTTGTGTCTCCTTTGAACATAGTGTAGAATTCCTGTAGAAACCCCGATAGATCTAGAATTCTAGTTAAATTGAACACAAACAATTTGCTGATATTCAAGAGATGAGAGAAAGTTTTTGCTCCATAAATTAGAGAATTGTGTTAATAAAAAATGAATATACATGAGCAACCATCCTCAAAAAAGAAGAGAGGAGTTGAATATATAGAATTTCCAACATAGAAAATCTAGTAAAAAAAAGCTAGAAATAGCTAAAATAGGTGTCATAAGCTAAGGGAGACCACATAGTTCGACCTAGAACACTAAAGATACATGTCACACACTCATTAATGTCCAAAATATTTAATTGATGCACATTATCTCACTTAAGCTCACTTAACTGACAAGAGAAGCAGTTCCAACTCACTTCACTGACCCAAAATAGTAGTTACTAATAATAGTAACGGAAAAAATCATTAATTAAGGAATAAATATCTCACTCAAAGAGGAGGTGCACATTCCCAAATAATAGATTATTTTTGCATGGGGGAGTTGGAATAAATCATGAATAAATCAAGAAAATCAAGAATAAATCAAGAAAATCAAGAACCGGGAGTTGAGTTTTGATCTAAAAATAGCAGTTTTCCCTAAAATCTAGGGATGAGGGGCCCTTCTTCTCTATGTGGAAAAATTAGGTTAAATAAAGTGTAAATGAATGTATTAACCAATATATAGGAGTCTAATCTAGGTATAAACTAATGTAAGTTAGGGATATGCTCCAACACCCCCCCTTAAGCCTAACTGTAATGATAAAAAATTTGAGTCCCGACAACTTGGCCATTTTAGGTACTCATTACATAAAAGAATTCCTCATGAAAAGAGGAAAGAGGGAAAACCTCATGGGAAACCCCCCCCCAAAAAACAAGAGGAAAAAAAAGGCTGAGTGGCCAAAAGTGACCTACTTAGTTGTCTCCACCACTCCAAGCATAGCTCTCAGTTCTAAAAAATTATTTTTAGTGAAGGACTTGGTGAAGATGTATGCAACCTAAGAGTGTGAATTTGGATCTGAACCAAGTGACATATATCAATGTATGGGAAGAAAAGTTTCTGTGGAAGCTAGGGCTTGAGGAGCCCCAAAAAACTGTGATCTATTTCTTCTTGTATCCGCAGGATCACCGACTAGTTCACCCGCATCTTGTAGGGTTTTTTCTGCCCAAGTTGGCAACTGAGTTGGAGCAGCCATGACCTTCTCATCATCCTCTATATCAGACCTGAAAGTCTTCTCTAATTGATTTTCTGAAGTGCTCGAAGAAGTTTCTGACTCCTCCTCATCAATGACAACAAGCGGTTGCTCGACAGGGTCTTCTGAAAAATCATGCAATGATTCTTCTTCAAACTTCACACGTCGAGCTAGAATGAAATTTTCAGTGTGAGAGTCCAGAAATATATATCCTTTGACACCTTCAGGATATCCAAAAAATATGCATTCAACACTTTGAGGCTCCAAATCCTTCCTCTTATCTGTCAGAATGTGAGTCCATGCTCGTGAACCAAAAATACGAAAGTGCAACACTTTTGGTTTCTTACCGGTCCACCATTCAAAATGAGTGGTGAATTTGAGTGATTTGTGAGGAAATCGGTTCTGAATGTATGATGCACAATGAATATCTTCAGCGCATATCTTGGGAGCTAATGATTTCGACTATAGCATACAATTTTTCCATCTCTTTTAAAGACCGGTTTTTCCTCTCCGCAACACCGTTCTGCTGTGGTGTATATGGCACTGTGTGTTGTAGTTATATACTGATTGAAGGCTGCCAGAATGGGCCCATAATCTCACTGTGAATCAGCCCAAAAGGTGATGAAGCTCTCTGTGCCTTCCCTTTGTCAAACTTTTTCTTTGGATGCTTGCCAAGAATGGATCCTTGACATACACCACTTGTGAATTTAATAGCTGGCAATCCTTCTACCATGTTTTCCTTGTTGAGTTGATGCAAGTACTTATAGTTTAGATGGCCAAATATTTCATGCCATAACCTACTGATATCATTAGATTGTGACAGAAATACAATGCTAATAGATTTAGGAACAAAGTGGGAGAAGAAATACAAACAAGAACCGTGATCTACAATTCCATGTGCAAGCTGTGAGCCTGTGGAAATGTCGGTAATCACTGCGGAGTCCGTAGTGAACTCCACCTTCCTTCCAGAGCCGGAATGAGTGATCTGATATATTGAGAGAAGATTTGTGGATAGTGAGGGTACATGAAGCACATTTGTGAAGCAACCCCCTTCAAGATCAACAATTCCTTCTTCGCACACCTTTGCGGGTGTGGCATCTCCCAAGTAAATTGGGGATCTGGAGCTTTCTTCGATGGAGGAAAATTCATATTTTGATGCAGCCATATGGTTCGATGCACCTGAATCAAATATCCAAGCTGATGGAGTGGATGTGACAGCCATTAAAGAATTACCATCTCGTTCTCTCCCTCCCGTTCTGTTATCATCTTTCTTCTTTGCATTTTCGGGCACCGTGAGATTGTGCTGTTGCAATTGCTTAGCCATCTCATTGATAGTCTTCCTCATGCAATTTTCTTCAGGATGAAAAAATTTGGAACAGTAGCTACAAAGTGTTCTTTCCTTCTTATTCTTCTTACCCTTAGTGATCTAAAAATGAAGAAGACTTGAAATCTTGAAATTATTTGCAAGTAAATTTTATGTGTTAAAAGAAAATGGATCAATTTTTCAACACATGAAATTAAAGGATTACTCATGCAAGATAAAAATAAACAGCAGCATAATCAATGAACATAAGCACATAAACACAACAATTGATAAAGGAGTTCACCCCTCTCTTGGGCTACATCTCCTGGTCCAGCTTCCAATGGATCATTATTATTAATTGCTCAAAGTGCTCAAAAACATGTCTTACAATGCTCAAACTAACCAACAGACTACTCCAATGGCTTCAGAGCATCCAAAAACCCCTAGCTGGGCTTTTTTGGCACCTCAATCGGTCGAAAAATGAAGAAGTTAGGCCTCCTGGAAGTCCCCCCTTCAAGCTTGTTGTCTCTGCATCTACAAAACACACCCTTGTCAAATGAACCTGGCACACATGCAATATATAGCGTAAAAACCTAGCACCAGATGCAATCGCGCCAACGGTGCAAACTGTAGGATGGTTATGGGCATGCCAGCCCCTAACCGCCTAGCACCTGGGCACATGGGTCATATGACCGCGCGTATTGGCAATAAGGGCTTAAACCGTTACAACTGTTTTAAACCAAAACTTAAGCCCCTCTGCGCTCTGGTTATGGTCATATGTTATAACAAGACCACGGGCTATGTATTATAAACCCCGCGCCAACCGTTGGTTGCATGGTATATGGCATGGGCATATGTAACAACACAAATGACTGTGGGCTGGGGCTAAGCCCCGACTCGACCCCCCGCCAACGGTTACAAACTTTGAATTCAAATACAATAGAACTCATACATATTACAAGGCACAACGTGTGACCCATTGGCCGGTCAGAGTTTTTGAAAGCTATATGCAGTGGGGAGGTCCAGTGGTCGAACCCCACGAACTCCAATACATTTTAATAAACAAAACAAGCAATCAATACCGGGGTGCCATGTGGCAACCCATGATTGGGCCATGTGGCACCCAATCACTTGCCCAAACAATGCCATGTGTCAACTTCCCATTCAACCAACTGTCATCCAATAAATAACTGCCATGTCACCACATGTATGGTCGTACGACTCTGCCACGTCAGCCTGTACAGACTGTACAGTCAGCATCATTTTTTTTCCCTGTTTGACTTTATGAATAGATTTCAATATCTCTCGCTCCCAATGTCCATTTTAGACAAAACAAGTTGTCTTGGGTTCGCAATGACTAGGCCTACACTCTCGTCCGTTTTGAAGCGATTCTGAGCACTTTGAATTTTTGAGCAAAATTTGATCCCCTGATCACACCTCCCCATTGGGAAGCTTTTGGACCTCCAAAAGACTATTTTCAGTCTATGTGAAGATGAGGGTATAGTTCCCTCACCCTTCCAACTTCAATCCACTTGGCTTTGCTTGGATTCGTCCCTTTAAGACCAACTCGCAGATACTCCACATTTCCTCGTTTCGAAGTTCTCATTCTCCTGTCAAGGATGGTGTCTTCCTGCAGTTCTGTAAGATACTCTGGAGAAAAATAATCTATGGAAGGAATCTAAACATGCTCTCCTTGATCATCAATCAATGGAGGCTCATACAACTTCAAATTCTCAACATTAAC
>ML794119.1:174072-207905 GCA_009831015.1 Picea engelmannii
ACAACAACATTCTTTCTGCCATTGCCCTTGAACTTCTTCTTTCCCTTGTCTCCATGGTTGAACGTCTTCTTGTTACCCTCATGAGTGTCGTTCCTTCCTCTTGCTTCCAAATGAGTAGCCTGTACACAAACTTCATCTATATTTGAAGGATTAAACATGAGTATAGTATGTCTCAAATAACTATGTAAAGCTCCAATGTATTTGAGCAAAGTTTCCTGTGAAGACAAATCTACTCCCAAAACCAAAGCTCTTCTCCTAAACTCTTGAGTAAATCTTTGCACACTTTGTCCTTTAGCTTGTCTAAAATTTTTCCATTCCATAGTTGCCTTTTGTTTATATGCCAATGGATAAAATTGTTTTTTAATTGCAATAATGAAATCATTCCAAGAAATCAAAATTTTATCATGCTTTTTCATATCCTCCTGAGTCTTGGATTCCCACCAAATAAGTGCTGCACTATCCAATCTTAATGAAGCAAGCTGAATTTTGGTTTCATCATCTTGAATTTTTTGTATTCTACAATATACCTCAATTTGACGTATCCAATTATCTAACTTCTCCATTGTATATTGGCAATTCAAATTTTATATCAAGATTTAATGAAGGAATTTGAGAAGGAGTTTTACCATGCCCCTTTGGAGAATTCGGAAGAGGTCTTGAACTGGTAGAAGAAGAAGAAGAAGAAGAAGAATATGGTGGAGAGGGTGGTAGAGAAGCACCATTCCCTCCATTTCCGTTTGGAGTCTTGTCACCACTGTTCCCCTTATGCCTTGAAGGGTTGGAGCCTTCACCTTGCGACAATATGTTCCTTTCCATCAAGATCTTCATCATCTCTCTCATCTCCATGACATCCTTTCTGAGATCTTCATCTTCTGCAGGAACACGTTCATGACTTTTTGCATGACCCATACTTGGTGAATGCCTCCCTGAAACTTGCGGTGATGGTATATGCTTCCTCCTTGTCGGATGAGAACTTGGCTCCACAAGTTGACCTTCTCCTCTTGTGAGTTTCAACCTTGTGAGCATCAGAAAAAAACACTTGCAAAACAATCAAGTCTTCAAAAACCAGTGCTCTGATACCAACTTGATCTAAAAATGAAGAAGACTTGAAATCTTGAAATTGTTTGCAAGTAAATTTTATGTGTTAAAAGAAAATGGATCAATTTTGAAACAAATGAAATTAAAGGATTACTCATGCAAGATACAAATAAACAGTAGCATAATCAATGAACATAAGCACATAAACACATCAATTGATAAAGGAGTTCACCCCTCTCTTGGGCTACATCTCCTGGTCCAGCTTCTAATGGATCATTATTATTAATTGCTCAAAGTGCTCAAAAACATGTCTTACAATGCTCACACTGAACAACAGATTGCTCCAATGGCTTCAGAGTGTCCAAAAACCCCTAGTTGGGCTTTTTCGGCACCTCAATCGGTCGAAAAACGAAGAAGTTAGGCCTCCTAGAAGTCCCCCCTTCAAGCTTACTGTCTGTGCATCTACAAAACACACCCTTGTCAAATGAACCTGGCACACACGCAATATATAGCGTAAAAACCCAGCACCGGGCGCAATCGTGCCAATGGTGCAAACTGTAGGACAATTATGGGCACACCAGCCCCTAACCGCCTAGCACCTGGGCACATGGGTCATATGACCGCGCGTATTGGCAAAAAGGGCTTAAACCGTTACAACTGTTTTAAACCAAAACTTAAGCCCCTCTGCACTCCGGTTATGGTCATATGTTATAACAAGACCACGGGCTACGTATTATAAACCCCGCGCCAACCGTTGGTTGCATGGTATATGGCATGGGCATATGTAACAACACAAATGACCGCGGGCCGGGGCTAAGCACTAGCCCGACCCCCCGCCAACGGTTACAAACTTTGAATTCAAATACATTAGAACTCATACATATTACAAGGCACAATGTGTGACCCATTGGCTGGTTAGAGTTTGTGAAATCTATATGCAGTGGGGAGGTCCAGTGGTCGAACCCCACAGACTCCAATACATTTTAATAAACAAAACAAGCAATCAATACCGGGGTGCCATGTGGCAACCCATGATTGGGCCACGTGGCACCCAATCACTTGCCCAAACAGTGCCACGTGTCAACTTCCCATTCGACCAACTATCATCCAATAAATAACTGCCACTTCACCACATGTATGGTCGTACGACTCTGCCACGTCAGCCTGTACGGACTATACAGTCAACATCATTTTTTTTTTGCCTGTTTGACTTTATGAATATATTGCAATATCTCTCGCTCCCAACGTCCGTTTGAGACGAAACGAGTTGTGTTGGGTTCGCAATGATGAGGCCTATGCTCTCATCCGTTTTGAAGAGATTCTGAGCACTTTGAATTTTTGAGCAAAATTTGATCCCCTGATCACTTAGGCTCAGAAGATTTCTCTGAAGATTGTGCGAATCTCTCCTTCTTCGATTCAGGAAATTTACTCATTCTTTTTTCCTTGTCTTTTCCACTTCTCTTTGGAGCATCAGTAGCCACAAGTGCTTGGTTCTTGGAACGCTTGATGCCACCCATTTGGACTAAATTAGCTTGATCTTGAGTCAATGCTGCAATGAAATCATTCAATGGAGGCATTTTCCATTTTTCCTGAGTCAATTTAGATGCTTGAAAGGACGACACAAATACGGAATATTCAGGGCCTAGTTTTGCAAGAATTGAAAGGATGAGTTGTTCTTCCCCTTTCATGACTCCACATGCATTAATTTCAACGAGGAGGGATTTGAACTTGGTGAAGAATTCTTCTAGGTTTATGAAATGAATTGGACTTAGGGATATGAGTTCATTCTCCAGTTGATGCACTCTCATTGCATCCTGCTTGCCGAATAGTCCTTCCAATGTGGTCCAGACCACATCGGGAGTAGTGGCTCCACTGACATGAAAGAGGAGATATCTAGAAATTGATAGGAATACCAGCCCAATTGCTTCATCTAATTTATTGAAATACTTTATCTTCTCCATTGCAACAGTCTGTTCTTTCTCCGTTCCCATTGTTACCCGGTAAAGCCCTTTGCTTCGGAGGAGCAGAGAGATCTCTATCTTTCATTCGAAGTAATTGAAAGGATTTAGAATGAGTTTTGTGGGCTGAGAGAGATGATCCATTGATTCTTTCTATGCCTCCTGATGATCTATACCTGCAAATAAAACCATGTACAATCCACTAGATTCAATCTAGCTTTGATACCATGTAGAATTCCTACATAAACCCCGATAGATCTAGAATTCTAGTTAAATTGAACACAAACAATTTGTTGATATTCAAGAGATGAGAGAAAGTTTTTGCTCCATAAATCAGAGAATTATGTTAATAAAAAATGAATATACATGAGCAACCATTCTCAAAAAATAAGAGAGGAGGTGAATATATAGAATTTCCAACATCGAAATTCTAGTCAAAAAAAGCTAGAAATAGCTAAAATAGGTGTCATAAGCTAAGGGAGACCACATAGTTCGACCTAGACCACTAAAGATACATGTCACACACTCATTAATGTCCATAAGAGTTAAGTGATGCACATTATCTCACTTAATCTCACTTAACTGACAAGAGAAGCAGTTCCAACTCACTTAATTGACCCGAAATAAGAGTTACTAATAATAGTAACGACAAAAATAATTAATTAAGGAATAAATCTCTCACTCAAAGAGGAGGTGCACATTCCCCAATAATATATTAGTTTTTCATGGGGGATTTGGAATAAATCATGAATAAATCAAGAAAATCAAGAATAAATCAAGAAAATCAAGAACCGGGAGTTGAGTCTTGATGTAAAAATAGTAGTTTTCCCTAAAATCTAGGGATGAGGTGCCCTTCTTCTCTATGTGGCCAAATTAGGTGAAATAAAGTGTAAATGAATGTATTAACCAATATCTAGGAGTCTAATCTAGGTATAAACTAATGTAATTTAGGGATATGCTCCAACACATAGCACAAAGTTATCGAGTCCTTGCATCATCATAATTTTGGGTTTATCATGGCCTTAGGAAGCTGATCTAGTTACAAAATTTTCTCTATTGACTAGTTACTCTTCCAGTCCCTATAGGGAACATTATTGATGCCTCCTGCATCTAATAGTCACATCATTGAGTCCATGCTGTCGGAGTCCACCATGTCTCATGCTCTTGTTCAAAGGAAGTCTTTAAACATGTGTCGGTCACTCCTCAAAAATACTGACTTTGCATGTCGGTCATACCCTCAGTTTCTATGCAGCTTGGACCTACTTTCATCATTGGTAGGTCACCTTGAACCCAAAAATTGACACTTCATCATTGGTCATTGACTGGGTGGTTTCCCTTGTGTTCGACGACAAGACATCTATTCACACTTTGGGATTCATGCAGTGTCTTGGTTGCCATTAGCCTTATTGGTGGTTTCCTCACCTTTGCGAACAATTTTCATCATTGGCTTCTATTCAAGGGGTCTTTTTCATGTACCGCTTGCACTTGGTACATGCGAAAGATGCATAGGGTCATTGGTTCATGAACATGTTCTTCATCCGATCTCCACCAAATCATGAAGCTCCTTCTTTGTTCCTCATGCTGACTGATGAGAGATGCCTTAATTCTCTCCTTTTAGTGGGTCTCTGTCCATCGACTTCAACTCATTTATTCTGGATATGATACCTAGAGTTTCGTGAGTGCCTTGAGGCTTGTAGTCATTAGTGGCAATCTCTCTCACCATTGAAAGATGGGAATACATCAATGTCTCATGATCAATGGATTTCTTAAGTGTTCGACACCAACTCCTTTATTCGCACTTGTAGAAATGTACTCAGTGCCTTGATACCTACTTTCATTATTGGTAGGTTTTCTCGTGTTTGTTAATGGTATACCTCAATGACCAGTAATCAAATGATGTCTCATTGTGTTCGACCTCAACTCCGTTTTTCACATGATGTAGACTTGCACCTTGGCAGATTGTGTAGAATACTTGAAGACATCACTATGTGGCCGCAAATTTCCTGAGCTGTTTCTTCTCTTTCATTGGACCAACACCTGTTTGACTTTAGTGATCATGGGAGATCAGATTGTACGTCATGGTATACAGATATATTCAGATTGATTTTGAGACTATTTTCACTGGGCCTTGATCGTGACTATGACCGCTTTTGGCATATAACCGCATTCGCATTTGCCTATTCACGGCCATGACAACTTGTTTGGTATATTTTCCACATGGATCTGCATTTTATTCTTGGCAGCCATGTATGCAAAGTCAGTACATAATGTAATAAGCAATTGAGTTCGTCCAGCTGGTTCTCTACCACTCCACTCCTAGGTTATTTATAATGTATTTTGGCCATTGCAGATACTCCTATGACCTCACACATTAGGGGGCATATGTTATAGCGAGATTTGCCTCACCATTGCTATCTTTCACAGAGGGCCTTTTTCCATTTACCTATGCAGAATTGTCATCCCTTTTTGATGAATCCAGAGCCAAAAGTATACATTTTTCCACATATACGCTCCCTATCAGCTATGCAAGATGTGTATACGCTGGCTACTCCACTACAACCCGTGTACATCAGGATTTGTGCCAGAAAATAAAAAATGAGGTCGGGTTTCCATGTCACGATAGAAGATCTCTGATCCTTGGCCTTCCACATATTGGAAACATTCTGACTCGGCCCTTCAGTTGCATTCTGAAGGCTATAAAAGAACAATTTCAAACTATGGAAAATAAGGGGAAATCATTCAACTTTGAGAGAAAAGTTACTATGAAGAAATTACTTCATATTTAGTCTGCATCCCTTTATCCCTCAAGTCTAAACACAATGTTCAACCCCCAAGCTCTTTCCCTATTGTTGAGAGAACCTCATTGACTCTCTTCTATGAGCTTGCCTTTGGTGGAGGATTGAAGTGGTGGAGGCCCAGTTGGAAGGAACTTGGTTTCTTGGTTTCGAACCATGCCGACACAAAAGTCTGTAATGTTGTCACTTCTACTGATCAATTATTAATAGAAATACTCCTTTCCCATCCTATTGGTATCTTGCAAATACATGATTATTATCCATGCGTGTGTTTGTAATTTTTATTAATGGATTATGCTATCTAATGTGCTAACCCCTTTATATCATCACTATATACTTTCTCTGCTCGTTTGTTAAGAACTTATTTCAGGTATAAATCTTTGGGTCGAAGTGCTCAATGATGGAACATCATTGAACGTTGGATCGAGGTAGGCCTCTTTCTTGTCTTGCACATTAGTTTATATATTATATGCTGGAATTGAGTTGATTTATGTAGTCATACCTTTCTGTTGTGGTTTACCCTTGGCCATAGAGAGTTTTTCCCTTCTAATAGATTCAATCCTTCATATGTGGGTCCTCCAACTTCATAAGGCCATAACTCTCAAACCGTGAGGAGTTATGTGACATTCTACATACCATCGAAAATGGTATGGCAAGCACTATCCATCTAGGATAGTTTCACCAACAACTCAATGGTATTCATCTCATTATTACACATGCAAGCATGGGTCCTCCAACCATTATTCTAGGATAACTCAATTTGTAAAGTGTCTTCCCATGAGGGATTTCACCATAAGGGGACCAATTTGGAGTTCATCCATTTGTGCACCTTATCAATCATGATAAGACAATAATGAGTCATCTATACATGGCTCCAACAATGCATCATATACCAATGAAACCACATCGATCCATCTTCATCATGTATCAATGACAACTCATTGATCCATCTTCATCATATCAATGAAAACTCATTGATCCATCTTCATCTATGCATTCTCATCAGGGACAATACATATTGCATTACATCAATCATCAATCAATCAATCCTTTGACATGAATCAATCACTTGACATCAACCAATCAAACCATTGGAATCAATGACAACATGATCCAAACAAAGACAAGTACATCGTTCATCTCTATACCAATGCACTCTCAGTGCATCTAGGGTTTCCCATAAGTAAAAAGGTCACAAGAACGCTCCATGAAGCTCATGACATGGCTAAAATAATTGAGGAAAATATATCCTTGTCCCAGGAAAGACACCTCTTTTCCGCAAACACTCTTTGTTTGGAGAAATTAATTTCCCATGAGAAATTTACTGCTGATTTCAAAGAAGAGAGGGAACAAATAATCAACCAACAAGAGGATAAGGGGAAGGATATTGATGAGGTTTTCCAATCCCACAAGGAAGAGAAAAGGATTACTCATTCTTCTACCAAGAATAATGAAGATGTGGTTGAGGAGCGAAAACTTGAGGATATCGAAAATGATGATGAATTATTGATGTGTCCTCATCCCTTTGATGAAGCCATCCAAAATCCCATTTTTCCTACACAAGAATAAGAGGATGAGGTTAGTCACATTCCTTTTCAGGATTTTGATAATACTTTGTTCTATGATTTAGAGAGAAGGATAAATGGAATAATCAGGCAAGGTAGATTCCCCTTGTTGTACAGTTGAATATGTAGGGGAAATTCATGAGGAAGAAACAATAATGCATGTTGTTTCATTCGATGAATTCACCCAATTCCTTAAATCTCCTACACAAGAAAAAATAAACAATGTGAGTTACCTTCGTTTCCAAAATTTTGATGATTCATGTTTTATGATTTGGAAAGTGAAGAGGTCCTAGATGAGCCCTTGGATGCTTTAAATCCTTCATGTTATGATAAATATAGTGACATAGTCGATAATATTGATGAGTTCATACATGTTGGAAGGCATAAGTGGGATATGATTGGTTCTAATAAGGATCCCATTTACGACACTGAAGGTGATTTCCAGAAGTTTCCTTTGTGGCTATCATATGAGGTTACTAATTTTGACAGTTGGAAACAAGGAGATGATATAATTATAGACACTTTCCAAACACCGACGAATGACCTAGTTATTTATTCTCTAGATGATTTTCAGTCATACCTTGAGTATTTTGATGAGTACTCCTTTGATCATTCAGATTTATTCTATGAAGAAAATTATCAACCATCGTTGTGATGAGATCTTAATAAGAGTGAGGAAGTTGCTTTCCTAAAGCAGGATACTTGTGATAAGACTTTCCACCTCCCTTTGATTACTTTACCTCACTATGTCACTGAGGGTATGGTTTGGAAACATGTCCCTTATCCCAAGTCTTCTGTAGGACAAATCCTCCTTTTGGAATTTAAGAGAAGATTGAGTACCTTAAGAAGAGGATTATTATCACAGTCTTCCATCTTCCCCTTAAGAAATTGTCGGTCATCCTTTAGGTTCTTCCTAGTCCCTTCTAGGGCCTCAGATTGTGAAGACGTCCAAGGTAGCCAATGTTCAAATTATTTGGGTTAGTCTTTTGAACCTTTGACTTTTCACGATCCCTTCCTGAGATGGATTGAGACTTTCCTGAGAGTATGAATTGACACCATTTTTTCCCTCCCACCCACCTCCATGAGATAGACCTTACTATTTCCAATGATACAATACATTTTCTAACTCATGTTATTTTTGTGCTTAACCTATCACTGCTTTGGTTTATGATGAAGAAAAGAGGTATGTATTGTGAGGCATTGTTAGGATGGTTTCACTGGTTAATTGAATACACCTAGAATTCAACCGATAGGTAAGTAAAGGTAAGTAGGTATGAATTTGCATTCATTGTATACACCATATGCATGCTAGAGTAGTTGTGTTTCCATTTGTATATATGCTTGCTTACTTTCATTTTCTGTACCATATATGAGCCAGGGGTGATATCACCATCCCAAATGATTACTAATAATTTTTTTTGAGATCAAGCAGGTCACAGGTCATTCCAAAGATGTTGAGGTTCTCATGCACTCTACGGTGAGCACATGTCTCTGAGTTGGAGCGAGATGTTATCCCCTAGCCTAGGGATAACTAAGGAGATTATGTCTCAAGGCCCCAGGTCCTAGACATGGAGTATCGAGAGCCATATTGACTTGAGCCTAGCCCTGGAGGGCCCATATTTCTTCTTCAATGCCTCCACCTAATCAGTAGAAACAACATCCATCCCATCGGCATGGTCCTTCAACAACAATGGGTCTTGCTCCATGAGGTAATGAGTTTGATTATCATGGTATGTGTCACTCTAATTCTCAAAATATTTGACTATGTGAATTTAATTCTTTTTACTTCTAATGTGTGCTTGGAACTTATGCCTTTCCACTGGTCCACACCTAGGGGGAATGACGGGATGCCCTAGCAAGTTGGTTCCCATAGGGTTTGAGTTTCCACTGGGTGAGTTCATGAAAGGTCATCATCCATTCCCACCATACTTATCACTCTCCATCCTTTTTCCCTCTCATCCATCCCCTACACCGGTTCAGGCATTGGGTTTTCCAAGCTAGCAAAGGGTTGTACCTTACCTTGTGGGAAGAAGGGGATAAAGGCCTAAAGGGTAAAAGTAGCTCAAAAAAGATAAAATCCAAAAGAAAAAAACCTTCAGATGCTTCTCTAAGGGATCCCTGAGAAATCAACAAAAGGATTCTCAACAAGAAACAGAGGGACCCATAAAATAATAAAATCAAGACCTAGTTGGAGGATAGGGGGTCTCATCATGAGCCAACCTATTAGGTCCATGGGAATGTAGTGGTATGACACTACCATTCAGCTGGTCATCATGCTAGGGTAGTGTCTCTTGGTGGCATAGACAAGAGAAAGGGGGTCTCATCATGAGCCAACCTTCTCATCTCCATGAAATGCTTGTGGGTAACATTGTCATCACTGGTCACCACATCAGGGAAGTGTCCCCTTACTAGTCTCTTGAAAGAAATATAAATAAGATAAAAAGATAAAAGGCAATAAAGGGCTTGGAAACATTTGCATCCATGAATAGGTGCATCTCAACCTCTTCAGAGGCACCCACATGTAAGCCATACATTTCCCTTTCATTATTGCACCCATTGCTCAGACATCCCTTACCACCTCATCTACTTACATGCCTTGGATTTTTCTTCACCTGGAAGCATCCCATGTCCAACAAAAATTATCCCAATAGGACTTCCTGACGTCCTCTCCGAACTTGGCTTGTATAATTGCATAATGTATTTGAGCACTTGTCTGGGAAAAGGGGGTTTTATGCACATGTATAAATAACTTGATTATTAGATGTGATTGACATTGCTATGATCCTTGTGACTTATGATCCCATGGAGGGCGTACTTGTTTTTGTTGCAGGGCCACACTTGACGGACATATACCCATGGGGAGATGATTATTTCAGACCTCCATAGGGATAAAATCCCACCAGATGGATGTTGAGACCATAGCCAAGGGCAGAGACATATCAGAGGTTTGCACCAAAGAGAGTGGAGGATGTTCCACTAGAGACATCTTGGCAGGCCTGGACCCAGGGGGGTCTTACCCTCCCACATTGATGTAGGCCTTGGAAGGCCCATGATGTCACCTCCGTGACCCATGACATCACCCAACATTTGATGGACACTTTGGAGGCAGTTGTGTGCAAAGTGGCACATGTGGCTTGATCCAGAGGCCTTGAGAGGCCTAACATTTTTCTCCTGGAGGCCAACGTTGCACTAAAAAGGCCTAACGTCACCCTAAAAGGGAATGATGTCACCATTTTTTCTTGATTTAGGGTTTTATTTTTTCATTTAATGTAAAAAATGGATATTACATGTAAATTGGCCATGTCGGCCTTTTTGACCTAATTTTGGTCATTGTAACTGTATAAATAAGGGATTTTCCCTTGTATATTTTCATCATCTTTTGCTCACAAAAGTGTGAGATCGGAAATTTTCACCCTAATTAGGGTAAGTTGGATTAAATTTGGTGTGCACTTCTTGAAGGAGGCTTATTTTGGATTATTTTCACATTTTTCTTGGTGGAAGTGTTCAACTAGAGTATTTTCTAGATGATTCTTGGCGGATGTAAGTAACTTTTCTGCAATTCTTCTTCATTGAATGGTTATAATTACATTTATCTTGAATTTATACTAATATTATGAAATGTTTATCTTAAAACCCTAGGAGGCTAAAGAACATGTTATTGTCCTTGCCTTAATAGCTTTCACCTACTAGATTATACTAGAAAGCTGATTTTATTGAAGCTTTTGTTAAGGGCCTTGCCATTGCAACACCAAAGCACATGTTTCTTCATCTAAGCCATCATCTACTTCATCTTTGAACTAAATAAGGAGGAAAACTACTAGGACATAGGGTTACCTACTTCCTAGTATCCTTTTGTCCCCCTAGGGTTTGGTGATTGAAGCCTTGGGCTACCAACACTTCAATTATTGACCCCTCTTGTCTCTAGTTCTCTCATTATGATTTGTTCCTTCAAGATTTTATATTGCCTAAAAGGACTCCATTTACCATAAAAAAGCATTGATCTAAGCCTTACTATTGAGTGATTGACAAAAACTACTATAAAAACCTATACCTTAAGCTCTCTACTAACTACTCCTAACCTTAGAATAGTCTAATCTACTAACCTATTTTCTGTTTTTACTAAAGTAATGTACATCCATATATTGAAGCACTAAAAGTGCCTAAAATAAATTGAAAAAGTTGATTAATAAACTGCCTTATTTGCTTCTGACAAATGATAGTACTTTGATATTGATGAGTGATTGTTCTTGGTCATTTTGAAGCCGTTTTAAGGCATTTACTGTGAATTTGTTGTATTATAAACATTGCTGCTATAAACTTATGTTTGCTTCACCATATATCAACTATTGGTTTTATTGATAAAGTCCATGGTTTTATGAAGTACTAACAACAAGTTGTACTTGCAAAAGATATATTTTCTTGTTGTTTTGTTCTAGGAAGGTACATCTAAATTCTCTATTACTTCATTGGTTAAAACCATAAGACTTTCTGATTAGTGTGACCTGTGAGAGGGGGAATTTTCATAGACATTTTCACTTTTTCCTTCTCAAAATCCCAGGTCACCGGGGACATATCCCCTGGGCCATCAACCCTAAATAGAAAGAGGCATCCTATTGAGGTGAGAGTGATAGGATAACCTCTCGTTACACTAATTTTCCTTTCATTAACCTTTCCTTGGGATCAAAGTACAAATTGTGCGATAACATTTTGGCACCATTGTTGGGGAACACTGAGTCAATTATCCTCAAAGATGACACTTCTCGGTAATACTTTCCTCAAAAGCCTTTACTTTACAAATATTACTTGGCGACTCCATTGAGGGTGATCCCCTCATCCCTTTGATAATTTCAAGAAAATTATCTGGTGACTCCACTAATGACAAAGCCAACCATGAACTCTCAATGGGACCCAAGAAATTTCAAACCCTTGGACATTAGTAAAATCCCATGATACCCCAGGTAGATGCCCCCTATTGATGATTAAAATCACAATGGAATTTTGCCTACAAAGTGTTGCTAAAGTATATTATTATTAAAGCTAAATAATACTAGTAGGTGGGACCCCCTTGTAGATTGGAGATTAGGTGTGGTGCTTATTTGATGTTGTGTTATTGTTTGACACTTCTTACATGGTGATATAATATTGTTTTATCACTGCTATCTGCTGTTTGATCTATTACTAAGAGACCTGCAAAATAAACATGTTAGCAATATATGAGCAATGGGAAAGAAATGAAAAGAAATGTTACAAATGCAAAGGGATCTAAATCTACAAATATACTATACTACATGCATGAAAGGTTAAAATGATTATGGTAAAATCCTAGCTAGCAATTTAATGGTTATGCGATTTGATTGAGTTATATGGTTAATGTGCATATGGTATAATTTGGAAGGATAGGATGTGGGTAGCGCATTTTACCAAGTGATACATGCTAATGGTTATGCAATTTGTTGAGTTATATGGAACGTAGTTAGTTATGTTATGTCATAAGCTAGAAATGTGATATGGTCACGCTATTGGCTTTTAATGGGTGATGGTTTTGATACATGGTTTGATTAATTTTAATAATGGAAAGCACGCTAGAATATACTAAGGAATTGATGGACTGTGAATGGAGGCAACGTGCATTTACTACATGTCACCCTTACTCCTTCACTGGCCGCCACCCTAATCGGGCTATTGTTCAACTTTGTTACTGTGGTTATGATCTGACTTCCTAGCAGAGAGGAATCGCTCGACCAACTTACATTTAAAGTGCTTGTGTTACATGTATGTCTTTGTTTTCACCATCCATGAGTCTGTTCTGTTTATGAAATGGATATTGGCTCAAATGTATGGGTTGTACTTTCCTTAAGTATTGTGACTGTGTAGACTTGTGATTTTGGAATGAATTGTTGGTGGCTTTCTCTGTGATAATGTATGAAGATACAATGTATTGGGTCGTTCTGAGTATTAACAGCCATAAAGGCTCTCTGTCATCCTTGTTGTTGTAGTGAAGGGTTCCATTTGGTCTAAACTAGAGGACCGCCTGCTCGCATTATATCACCATACCCAGTCTTGGATTTTATGGGGTTTAATGGGTTTGAAATGCCTGGTCTCGCTGCATATTATTTACTTGGGAATTGAGTTGTTCATTCTTTTATTGGTCATGCAATGGGTTATATTGCTTATTCTAGGCCCCGATTTCACCTCAACATTATAGTTGGTTGGTTTGAGATCCACAAGGCTTATACCCCGCATGTGTTAAGTATCATTACCAGTCTGAATTGGAGCCTTACTCCTCAATTCATATCCTATCCTGTCGTAGGATTTGTCACATGTCCATGAAATGAATTGTCGTTTTCTCCGTGTGTGCACCGTTGGTCTCAGAGGTTTCCACCATTGAGAGGATTCGACTCTAGCATCCCTGTGTTGGTCCATAGAACAAACCCTCGACTCCTCAAGCCTGAGGGTTGATTAAGAAGACCGTTGTGGCCTGTCAGGTTTATTGTTGGTTGTTATGGATTGGTGTAGTGTTAATTACTGGCTCACCTCGTTGATTGTATGATAGTGGTGTTGGTTTCGGCATCTAGTCACAACAATTATTTTATTCTATAGATAAGCCCAACATGGTTAATTAGAATGAATTGTTAAATCAAATGCACAGTTGTTGCCTCCTTGTGTTTATTGAATGGATAAACCGACACTGTTTAAAATTGATTGAGGCACAATGACACTTCACGCTTGATGTATTGGTATGAGTGGTGTTCCTAAACATGAATCAATGTTACTGTAAATATGTGGACAAATGATTATTGAAATCAGGGTGCTTATGGAATTTCCACCCACTATATACGTTATGGTTATTTGATTGTGTCTTTAGGAATGGGAACAAGTTTTTACACAGTATGATTTGCTACAGTTTGATTGATTTGAGCAATTTTGTTGATATCTCCTTGTGTTGGATTGATAACTCGGTACGATAGATTGAGTTAATGATACTGTGATTGTGTGTTTAAAATTTTCAAATGAGAATGTTGCAATTGTGGTGATTATGGAATAATTGTGTTACCCATGATTTTGGTCGTCATGATGATGTATTGATTATGGTGTACTCAGGCTCTTCATTAGAAATTTCTCCTGAGAAAAGTTACTTTCTTCTCTTTCTAGAAATATCATTTTTGAAGAAGGTTCGCAGGCTGCTAGTATAGTTGCCTGCGATTATGTATGATTCTCGCAGGCTTCCTTAAGCCAGGGTGCGAGAAGTTCGCACTGTGTGTAACTACTAGGGTGTGAACACTTTCTAAAGAAGGGAAAAAGATGAATTCTTGAAGCTTCTAGAAGGGAATCTTATAGAAGGATGAGATGGCATTCGAATGGTTATCTAAGTACTGGATTTCCTGATATTTTGGGATCATTCTTATCTAAGTAACCAATTCATTCTCTCCTATATATTGAGTGAATTCTCATGGAAAATGTTAGAAGCAAACAAGCAAGAATGACATTGGAGAATTAGTGAAAGATTGTGTGAAGGACTGAAGCTACAACAACTAGAGAACTCCAGCAAGTTTATCAAAGGTGGTTAATCTTCTTCATGCAAGTGAGCAAGTTTGTGTGTCAGAGCTAAGGGTCATCGAAAGGAGGTTTGCAACATCAAGGCTCAGGTTGTAATCTTTTATTTCAATCAATATAATACAGTAATGTGTCCCTTTCCCATAAAGTTAATTCCACTTTATTGTATAACTCCTTGATCATATACATAGATTAATTGTTGAATAGATTGTGCTTTCTTCACTTCGGTTCGTTTGTATTGTCTTAATATTGACTGTACGAGAGCACTGGAGTGAAACAGGAGAAACAAAGACTAAAGGAAGCGAACATAAGGTATGTTCTTTAATCGTGCCTCCTAGTTTATTCAATAGTTAAAATCTAGGGAAAGAGTATCATTCTGTCTTGCTTTGTTCTAGATCTAGGTGGATCTAGGGAGATCGGTTTGTGTCTGCACTTACGGATTTATCCAATAACAAAATTGGAAACTCCACTGGGGAACAATCCCATTTTCTTGTGGCTTTTTGTGTTTTTCTGCGGCCATTTGCTCTGGTTTCATTTTTCTCCTGTCCTATCAGTCTCTGAGTCTTCAGGATATCCTGATAGACATTTTGGGTCCAGAAGCCTTTTTGAAATTTGCTTTATTTTTCAATTTTTTGATTAAGTTCAGGCATTCTCGCACTGCACTTCATTGCAGCCTGCGAGAACTGGTAGGGTTTGCACCCTGCTTATATGTTTCAGTGCGAGGTTCTCACACCTTGCTAAAGGTTCACCTGCGAGAATCAGTGATTCTCACACTGTGTTACATTGCTTGCCTGCGAACATAATTTTTTCAAAATTTTGATTTTAAGATTTGGTCTTTCTGACTGCCCAGGTTAGTTTGATTGCCTCTTATGGGTTTATTGGACCTCTTATTGATATATTTCTTTCTTTAGTTTGCATGTGTGAATAGTTTTAGGGTTTCAAGGTTTTTCTTGTCCTTTGTGCCTTGACTTTCATTTCTTGACTCTTCTTGGAAAAACCATTCTCTCTGACTTCAGATTCTGAGTGTACTTGATTAGTTGAGAACCAGTGATTGGTTGAAAGTTGAGTACTTGGTTTTTCTCATTTGCTTACTGGTTTGAAAGAACTTTTTCGTTTGCATTGAGAAGACTATTTGGTTTGCTCTTTAGTTTTTGATTTCATTGAAAGAGTTGATTAGGTTGATGTTGCTTGATTCTTTATGATTTGATTTTCTCCTCTCTCATTGGTATAGTGAGAGTTCTTTTTGAAAAGTGAACACAAAGTTTTCTTTCATCAAATTGTTTTTGTCATTTACAAAACATTGAAAATTAAAATTTTTTGAGATTGTTGAAATATTGACAAAGAGAAACATAGAGAATAGTCATTTAATAAGTGATTGTTTGCATTGACATTTGAAAGGAAATTGTGCATTGTAGTTCCGGGTTGATTTAGAAAATTTTCTCTCTCTCCCATACATAGGCTTCATCGAACGCAAAGTGATACATTTCATTCTCATCCTTGCATTGTTTGGGTCACAGTTATACAACATAAGTTTCACTTCCGTTACCTTTGAGTAAACAACAACTCTTAAAAACATTGCATAATCATAAAATTTATCTAGTAACTCTTTTTTAGGGCTCTTTTACACCAACATTTAGCTAGGCTAGTATTTTGGAGTAGGAAGAGAGATACACTCTCCAAAAGCTCAAAACACACAATAGCATCTTGAGTTAGGGAGTGTTAAATTCCATTTGCAACATATTGTCCTGGGAAACCCTTCTAACACAAGGGTCAAGCACTAGGTCGCATTGCTGTTGGCAGAGTTACTCACCCTGCTTTGTTGACATCAGTGTAGAGATTGCATGTATTATGGGGGTCACTCAGAGGTATACCCACAATGATGAGTGAAAGCCTTTTGAGTTGATTTCGGGCTAGATACCCTGCCCTTGCATGTGGATCAGACTGTCGACTGTTCCCCCAGGTTTTACTATTGTTTGTGGTGACCTTAGTGGCCTATCTCTCTAGGTTCTTACCCAAGGTGACTGTGGAGGGGAAAGTATTCACGGTACCTGGAATTGACGTTGATCAAACTCACTCGGGCTCCTTGGAAGGTATACCCACGATTATGTGTGGGAGCTTGCACCAGGGTGTAAGTCCGTTAAGCAGGTCATCAGCGTAACTTTTCCACCCTAGCCCTGCCCCTTCTCGTCTCGTTGTTGCAACATTGGATTTCATCACCAACTAGTGGCTTCAAAATTAGAAGGTCTGGTTTGCATGGTGATTGCTTCCTAGATTTTGTTTACTAGTGTGTGTTGTTTGTTTCTCAAAGTTGACCCTAATAATTTCTTCGTGGAGCTTGTCACTTGTTTACAATTGCTCCCCCACGACGTTCACGTAGGATGCAAGGTTTATCTCCAGAACATCTGGACGATTCTCAACCCTTGCCTACTAGTACACCTGAGGGCTCTCCTCACCAGAGTGAAGTCCTAGTTGTTACCCCACCACACATGGACACAAGTGAAGTTCCATTTGTCACCACACCACAAGTGGAATCAACTGAATCTCTAGAACCTTTTCGAATTACCAATACTAGAGAGGACTATCGCATTCACCATGGTGAACGACCTTTTGTGCGATTAAATTCTTCTGAAGAAGCAGTTGTTACATCTTCTGAATCAGCCGTTGGGCCTTTTCCTAGGGAAGAAGGCCAAGATCCTTTTTGGTCAGGTAATTTCCCAAGGGTCCTTTTTGGTACTGATTCACCTATAGTCTACGCAATCAACCCTCTGGTGCTTACTGAGACATAAACTATACCAATGACTGCCACATATCACTTTGTTCTCCCTGACGAGATGGCCCATCTCGTGAATACTACGAGTGTCCCAACCGAGATTACTACATCTAGTCTTTCTCCTATCAATACTCAACGAATGCCTGATGTCATTCCGACACTACGCCCCAGATACCATGCGTTGAATGATTTGTTGAATGCTTCTGTTCCAACACCTCCGTAAACCCCATCTGGTACTCCTGGTGGTCCTTCTGGGCACCCTATTCCCGATTTTATTCCGACACTCCCTCAATTTCCTTCTAGCATTCCTAATCCTAGTGGCACTATTCCGTCCGTTGCACCAAACTTGCAGATTCCTGTTGGTGGACAAGGTGGTACAATTCCATTTCCTCTTACCGGACATAATCCACTTACGACACAACCCACAATTGGCACACAACTTCTAGTTGGAACTCCACCTACGATAGGGGGACCAACCCCACCGTTTGGACAAAATAAACCTCCTGCTTTGGCCCAATATTGGAATCAGATGATACAAAATCTTCCTCAAACGATTAGGGGGCAACAACCTACCCCTACTATAGGCCAACCTTATCCAGGTATACCCAATCCTATTTGGGGTCAAGGTCCAACTGCTCAAACTCAGGTCCCTAATCAAACTCAAGGTTTCAATCCTTGGAACTACTATCCCCTTCAACTGCCATCGAATCAGCCAGGGTCTTCCCACTATGGGCAGACTGCATATGGGCCTACTAGTTTGCCAACAAGGCTTCCACCCCAAAGTCACCAGTACCCATAGGTGAATAGACAGTTACCTTTTCTTGCTACTTTGGATTTTCCAGATTTGTCTAGGATTCTAAATGATCCTATTCGTCACTCTCCCCAATGGCCTGTTATTCCAGCCAAGCTTCCATCAGACATTCCTAAATTCAACGACAAAGTGGGAGAGGACCCGAACAATCACGTTGTGACTTTTCACCTATGGTGCTCATCCAACTTGTTGATGGATGACTCTATTTGTTTACGTCTTTTTCAACGAACCCTTACTGGTTTTGCTGCGAAGTGGTATATTGAATTTCCACGAGGTTTCTTCTCCGATTTTAACACCCTAGCTATGGATTTTCTAACTCATTACCAGTTACCGATCCGTTATGACACTGGGACTGATATTTTGACTTCCTTCAAACAGACTAAGGGCACTCATATATCTGATCATATTCATGAGTGGCGAAGGAGACGACGTCTCATTAAACTTGAACTCCCTGATCAGTTACTAGCAGAATGGTTTACGAAATCCTTTGTGAACGAAATTGGTAAAGACATTGCCATGGGTGGTGTGGTTACGGAGGAGCAGGCTATAAGTCGTGCTCAATATCTTGATCTCGTTTATTCGCAAACGGGAACACTATATGATTTGTTACCTGAATTACCTCATCCTGGTTCTTCCAACACTTCAACTGCTCCAGCTGCCTCGCACACAGCTGATGGTGTGATTGGTACTGCCCATGCCCACTCACATTCTGTTTCAAGTACGACCCCTAAATCTACTTCTTCTAATGTGCAAAATGATCCGTCTCCTGCCACTCCCACCGGTAAAACTTCTGAGGTGAACGCCATTCAATCCACCCCGACTGGTAAAAATAAATCTAAAAAGGGGAGAGGAAAGAATAAGGATGGAAAAAATAATAATCCAACAGAGAAAACTAAAACACCTCTTGTTGAAGATCGAGATAAGCGCAAACCCCGCTACCCTTGCCTTATCTGTGGTGACGATCACTACACGAAGGATTGTCCACGACGTGACGAGGTCACGAAGTTCCTTCAAGGAACACCCAAACCATCTACACCGACAGTCTTGTCCCAACCCTTCCCGTCTCAACAACAGGCTCAGTTGGTCATCCATGACCAACCATCTACGTCTACGACATCATATCTTTTGATGTGTACTGGTGATTCTAAGCAGAGCAACGTTGCAATCACAACTAGAGCCAAAGATTATACTCCATCTAAGGAGAAGGTTGACGATTTACCTCCTGCTTTGGTACAAACTTCTCCCGTAACTCCACCTACTAACGGTCCTCTTCATCTCGAACGACCAATTCTAGATACAGTGCTGCGACCACCCCCAAAAGGTGTCATTAGGAAATCGGATTTCAATCCTCATGCTCGTGCAGCCCAGAACTACAGCATTGTGGAAGATCTGGCCCAAGCACCTTCAATGATGTCAGCCCTTGAAGTCCTTCAGTCTTGTCCTACACAGCGGAAGGCACTGTTGAAAGCTATAGGTGGAATTGACCCCACATATACTAATTTAATAGTCTTTGACTTGGATGATCACACTCCAAGGTTTCCCCCCCAACTCGCGTTTCAAATTCAAGTTGTTGTCTCTGACAAGAACATTTGTCGAACTGTTATCGATGAGGGTGCCTCTACGTGTGTAATGTCTTTTGCTTGTTGGAAAGCCATTGGCTCTTCTCCCTTGACTGAATCACAAAATACTCTGAAATCCTTCAATGGATCTGGTTTTAAGCCTTACGGTGTTCTTCCTTCGTTGCCTATTACTCTAGAAGGTAAGATGGTCCAAGTTGAAGTGGAAGTCTTCGATGCTCCCCTTGATTATAATCTTCTTCTTGGTCGTAGCTGGATCGATTCCATGCACACTGTTGTGTCAACACTTTTCTGTGTCATACGCTTTCCTCATCAGGGAAAGGTTGTTACTGTTGACCAACTTGCTTTCTTCAATTCCGATACTCGAATTGGAAACGTGTCGTTTATAGCTAAAACCCCACCGGGTTATGAGAATGTCGTTGTAGGCTTTTTAAAGGACTCTTCGTTAATGGGTACATTCCCCATTCCTCCACCCGATGTTCCATGCCCGTTAGTTTCTTCTATCAACATGATATCCACCATGACTCACAAAATTCCTGCGTCACATGACCCTTGGATTGTCCCTGACCCTGGAGATCACACTCGTTTCGGCGACGTCATGCCGTTAAGTCCGGTTGAATCTGCGTATCAGGTCATTCAATCGACAACACCTTCTACCCCCTTTCTTGATGATTTGTCTCCTGATCCTTTCCGTGTTATCTTTCCCACTGACGAGATGATCATGTCCATCATGGAGGACACCCCTTGGGATGATGGACATCATCGTTCCATACTCTTTCTGGAACAACACACTCTAGAGAACTACCAACGGATTTTGACTCCGTCGACCGTTGTTGTCATTTCCACGGTTCCTGCAACTTCACACGATGTGTTTGCTGAAGGGAGCCTCAGTAATATCTCTCCCAAGATTCCCATTGACATATTCGTTAAACCTGGGATAATTGAAAATGTTCATATCGGAGCTTCGTGTTCTCTCGACGAAATTGTCACTTATATGTCTCTGTTCAAAGAATTTTGTGACATCTTCTCTTGGAGCTACGAAGAGATGCCAGGTATCGACCCTGCAATTGTTGTACATGAGATAAAGACATACCCCGGACCTAAACCTGTTCGGCAGCGCCTTCGTCTAGTTCACCCACGTAAAGCGGCGGCTATCAAGCTTGAGGTTGAAAAACTTCTCAAAGCCGGCTTTATTTATCCCGTGGCTCTGACAGAGTGGGTTTCCAACCCTATTCCAATTGATAAGAAAGGGGGTAGTATTCGTGTATGTGTTGATTATAGGGATATTAACAAAGCCTGTCCAAAAGACAAATTTCCAACCCCTTTCGTCGACCAGATTGTCGATGACTGTGCCGGAAGTGAAATATTCTCTCTCATGGATGGTTTCTCCGGCTATAATCAAATTAACATCGCTCCCGAGGACCAACACAAAACTGCTTTTATTTGTCCTTGGGGTACTTTTTCCTATAGGAAACTTCCCTTCGGTCTTAAGAACGTTGGAGCGACGTTTCAACGTGCTATGTATTACGCTTTTCATGATATAAAGCATATCGTTCAACCCTATTTGGACGATTTACCAGTTCATTCTATGCGCAGAGTTGATCACCCTACCCACCTCTGGCTATTTTCGTTCGTTGTCGGTTCTATCGTATTTGGTTAAATCCTCATAAATGTGTTTTTTGCGTAGAATCCGGCCGTCTTCTAGGTTTCATCGTTTCACGTCAAGGGATCAGGGTGGATCCACTTAAGGTTGAGGCAATTCTTAATCTCCCTCCTCCTTCTACACTACGCCAATTGCAAAGTTTGCAGGGGAAAGCAAATTTTCTTCGTCGTTTCATCCCTAATTACGTCGAGATTACTCGTGGTTTTACGAGGCTATTTAAGAAAGATTCAGGGTTTGTCTGGGATACCATGGCCAAAAATGCTTTCAAGGCTTTGAAGTTGTCCCTCATACGAGCTCTGCTTCTCTTTCCTCCTGATTATAGTCGTGATTATTTTCTGTATCTTACTGCCTCTGAGTATACTATTGGCATGGTTCTAGTCAAGGAGGATGATAAGGGCGACAAGCATGTTGTTTATTACTTAAGTTGAAGTCTCACATCAACTGAAATCAAGTATCAACATGTTGAAAAACTGGCCTTGGCTGCCGTTCAAGCTGTTCAATGCTTTCGGCATTATATCCTCTCACGGAAAACTACAGTGATTTCTCATTGCAACCCTATGCAACACATTTTGACATGTCAATTGCTAGGGGGAAAATACTCCAAATGGATTGTCATACTCCAGGAGTTCGACTTGGAATTCGATCGTGCCACGTCTAAGAAATCCTTAGTTTTTGCTGAGTTGATATGCGATTTTCCTCACTCTGCCACGGAAAATGTAGTAGTAGATTCATTACCCAATGAATCTCTTTTCCTAATTAGTACTGACGATCTTTGGTATGGGGATATCATTATATATCTCCAAACCCAGACTTTCCGACCTGCTTTGTCTAGTTCTGAACGACGTCTCATCCGTTATCAAGCATGTCAATACATTATCCTCGGGGATACTCTTTACCATCGAGGAATTGACTCTGTTTTTCGATGTTGTCTAACATTTGATGAGGCTGAGAAAGCTCTGAATGACTGCCATTTTGGAGCATGTGGTGGTCATATGTCTCGGTATGCTACTGCCCAGAAGATCTTACGCACAGGTTATTTTTGGCCTTCCTTGTTCAATGACTGCATTACTTCCGTTCAGAAATGCCATGCCTACCAGACCTACAATCAGAAAATACGATCACATCCTGCTCCTCTTCATCCTATGGTTTCAGTTGGTCCTTTTGTGAAATGGGGCATTGATTTCATGACATGTCACCCTCACTCGGCCGGGGGGCATGGTTACATCATTGTAGCTGTTGATTACTTTACAAAATGGGCTGAGGCGATGCCAACATTCGATAATACTGGAAAGACTGCAACGTTGTTTATTTTTAACCATATCATAGCTCGTTTTTGTGTTCCCCAAGCTATCGTTACTGATCACGGTAGTCATTTTAGGAATTTTATGATGTCTGAACTTACCGAAAAGTTGGGTCTTCGTCATGATAACTCAACACCCTATTATCCGCAAGCTAATGGCCAGGTCGAAGCAATCAACAAAGTTCTTATAAAAATGCTTTGACAGATGATAGGAATTCATAAAACAAGTTGGCACACGATGTTTTTTTCAGCATTGTGGGCATATCAGACATCTGTCAAATCCGCTACAGGGTTTACGCCTTTTCGATTGGTCTATGGTGTGGAAGCCATTCTTCCTATAGAATGTGAGATACCTTCTCTGAAGCTAGCTATCGAACTCTTACCCAATACTTCTGCTGAAGAAGAACATTTATTGTATTTGATGCGATTAGACAAAACTCAACGTGATGCCACTCTAGTAATAGAAGCCCAGAAGAAACGTGTCAAGGCACAGTATGACAAGCATGTCAAGCTTCACATTTTCTCTGAAGGTGATCTTGTTCTTCTCTATGAACATGATCGAGATGCGTTAGGAGCTGGGAAATTTGAACCAATGTGGTGAGGTCCTTATATTGTTCACCGAGTTTTGGAAAAAGGAGCATATGAGTTGGTCGATTATGATGGTATCCCTTTGAGTGAACCCATGAATGGGTTGTACTTGAAGAAGTACTATGCATAAATCATTTGTGCACAAGTACTTGTATTTTATGTATCATACTTTGTGAGTGTTACTTTAGTTTGCTTTTGACATTATCTAGTCTTTGCCCTTATGTGACGTTGTGTTTGATTGCCAGATGTCGGAGTATTCGCTACCCTATATTGGCTTCGCTGATGGCACTAGCCGTAGTACTCGAAACCTTGTGTCCGCTGCATGGGCAATCTATGCCCTAACGAACAAACTTGTATCTTTACGAGGTGTATGTCTTGGCCATGCAACCAACAACATTGCAGAGTATAGAGCCGTCATTGAATTATTGGTTGATGCTATCTCGCTTGGAATTCGTCATTTGGTTGTGCGACTTGACTCGCAGCTTGTAGTACTACAGCTAAGTAATATCTACTCTATTCGAAGTCCTACTTTGTTACGGGTGTATTTGCGAATTCGCCTCTTGGAACGTTATTTTGATCACATTGAATATCAACATATTCCTAGACGTCTTAATACATTAACAGATGCATTGGCTAATTATGTATTGGACAGACATTTGAACCATTTATAAATCAAACACATTAAGATTCACACAATATAAAGTAAATCGGTAGAAGCCATCTGTATATATAACGATCAAAAGAGTTTGTTTTTTTTACAAAAGTTTGTCCGAAGACCAAAATATCAAAAATTGAAGCTTTAGCTTCTACAAAGTGACGTCATGGATGAAGTTCACGGTAACACACAACTGCTCTAGCAACTCTATGGAGCAGTCGACTCATAGATGCTGATACCCCTACAATGTGACGCTGATCACGTCATGGAACCTCTTCCAGAGTCATATCTGGAATGTCGGCTGTCAGGCCCTCTAAATTCTATTCCACCACCTGATAATCTCCTCATCACTAGATAGGAGAAGCGCCAGGAGGTCTATACGGTCCAACATCTGTGTTATCAACGAACATTTTGTGTTAGTATTCGGATAAATATATAAAACAAAAACATTTGAATATGATAAAAATTCAAAAACATTTAAAAAGAGAAAATGCATGTATTTCTTACCAAGGTCTCCCGACTGAGCGTCCTCAGGCAATGCCAAATCCGGATCTCCTCTAAAATCCAACCCGGCATAAGCATAGTCATCAACCATCAACATCTGGTTTTGGAGCAAGTCGAAGAAAATATTGTCATATTTGACGATTGGTCCTGCTACGTGCCGGGCCATGAGCCGACACCATCTCAACATCCTTGGATCCCTGGGACCCGGTATGTGCCACTCAACCTGTAGTCTAAAGACGGGGACTCTCTCGAGGAAGAAGGATACCAGTAACGATCCATACCCGAATTGCTTCAGGTCACCCCGCCTGCATTTGGTTAATTGTTTTTTGATACTGCGAAGCACAGCATCCGCCTAGTTGAATACTCGGGGCTCAGTACACTCGATGGCGTACTGGAAGTAGCTCTGTAATGCCATATGAGGAGCTGAACTCCCAGCCATCCGAGCTATCGTGAAAAGGATAGTGCGAAGGGTCAAGTCGTGTACCCCCCAGATAGCCACTTTTCCCTTTTTCCTTTCAGCCTCAGGTACACAGTATTGATTGCAGTACTCACTCATTTTTAGCCCGCCACCTCTGCTTCCGGTCAGGCTGACATAGTATCCGCGCCGGGAAAATCTGGTCAAAAAGTAAATGTCCTCTATATCGATGGACAAGATGTGAGCTCCCACATGAAAAACCTGTTGGTCTGGGTCCCACATAGGAATCAAGTACTCTAGAAGTCTGACCTGAGCCCTCATACCAGGAATGCGAAAGTATTTTAAGAGCCCACAATATCTCAATGCTGCTATGGTGGGAGGATGATTCTTGGCATTTGCATTATCCTCTTCGTGTTCTCTTTCCCGCCACTCAAGCACCATGTTGTGGCTATTTATCTGCACAAGGAACATAAGAAGAAGATTAATGATTTTATTCATGATCTAGATCTTTTTTCATTAGCTAAATATTTAATTTTTTTTTGGATTCTGCGGTTCTCGCAGGTGCCTCATTTGCACAGTGCAAACAGCTCGCACGTGGCTCAAGGCTCACCTGTGAGAACGCATCATTCTCGCAGGTCCCGTATGGGCTGCCTGCGAGAACGCCTATGCGCATGTAGGGTTCAAAAAACAACTTGAAACTAAAAAATTAACCAATGAAATTCAAAATTTAAACCATGAAAATGTCAAGAATGAAGAGCTTACCTTAATGCAGCAGACGGCTTGTCAAATGATCTCCTGTAGCTCCCAGAAATCGACGTCAAATTCGGAAGGTAAAAAGAGGGTTTTGGAGCTTAATAGTGGAAATGTGGAATGATATGGTAAAAATGTTTATTTACTCATTTAATTTACTTTTTACTATGTCATTTTGGGTTTTTACACTTATTTATTGCTTAAACCTAATCCCTAATATCAATATGAGTGTGATGACTTGCAGGTGTGATAACACTGATGATTACATACAAGGGTATGGACATATTTTTCTTCATTTATGGCGTGTTTTTGATTGTTTTTCATGGTTTTTACATAAAACCTCGAGCATCGTTTTTGTCCATTCTTACGCTCGTAAATACAAGAGAACATGATCGAGCATAGTTTTATCACTTTTTTGGGCTCAACAAGGTTATACGAAAAAGGAACCCCCCTGGAGTCTTCTTTAAGCTCTTTTCAGACTCTCTAAACATGAAAAGATCGCCGAGCGACCTTGCTATTTTCACGCTCGCTAAAGTATTTGAAATATGTGTCTGGTGAGCGATAATTTATCTCTTTTTCGGTCTCGTCCAGACTATATTACGAAAAAGGAACTGAGAGAGTTCTCTTTTAAGTGTTTTTCCAAACTCTATAATCTTGAAAAACCTTCGAGTTTACTATCTCTGGACTCATTAAACAAACATTGACAGACCCATGATGGGACCGAACCACTCCTTAAAAATACTCCGAGGGACTCGTCCGAAGGATGAGCTTATAATCAACAAGCATACGTGATCCTCTTCAAGATTGCGTAAAAATAAAGAGGTACTTGCCATAAATGGTGGGGGAAAATTTGGGAAAGGGATATGTTTCATCTTCGTATTGATTGGCAGTAAGTGTCGCTCTTGAACATGACACCCCCTATTCATCATTTGAAGCCTGTTTGGGAAATCCATTTGTCTCTCATTCAATTTTCTACAAGGTCATTTCCTGTGTCGTCTTTGAGTCAATGCTGCCAATTCATTGGTCGTGTCATTCATATGTTCAAGAGAAGTCCATATGAAACCTATATTGAGTCGGCCATCTGCAGTTTTCCATTCTCTCCATGTCGGCCTTCCCTGTGTCCAGTCCAATTTGAAAAATGCTCTGTTTCACCTTCAAACTCTATTACTCATTTCGTGTCATTGATGAGGGATACATTAAGGCCCTCCTGTGACGAGTTTTGTTCCATCAACTTCAGCTCATTATCCGGAATCAAGACTTAGAAATTATTTAGTACCTTGGAACTTGCAAGCCTCAATGACAAGTTTCCTCGCTTTCGACAGTGGGTTTACATCATTGACCCCTGATCGAAAGAGTCCATCAGATGTTTGACATCAACTCATTTATTCACACTCGATGAATTGTACTATGGTACCTTGGGAGTCATTGACATCAATGGTGATTTCCCTCGCACTTGTTAACGGTTTTATCATTAACCAGTAATCAAGTGGTTTCTACCATGTTCGACTTCAACACATGTAATCACATGGTTAGATTCGTACTTTGGGCGACGAGATTGAAGACCCTGGATATTATCTTTGTGATCCAGGTTGCGATGGAGTATGTATAATTTGCGACACATAGATCCACTGTGTATGTTTCGTGGCTATGTCATCTTGACTTGAAATTTCTCGCATAGATCCACAGTGTATTCCAGTGGCTATGCTATATTTTGACGGCATGGATCCACAGTGTATGATTGGTGGCCATGACCCATGTCTATAATGTCATCAGTCTATGATCTGAGTATGGGAATTCCTACCTTAGAATTGGTATATATGATATTCTGCAGATGCTTGGGTGGTCGCAGGTTTCCGATTAGATGTGCTCCTGGTTCTTGACACACACATGCAGCTTACAAAGTCTATCGATTGTCACTAGTTCCAATCTCAGAATTTGGGGGGCATTCTATTACCCATGATTTTGGTCGTCATGATGATGTATTGATTATGGTGTACTCAGGCTCTTCATTAGAACTTTCTCCTGAGAAAAGTTACTTTCTTCTCTTTCCAGAAATATCATTTTTGAAGAAGGTTTGCAGGCTGCTAGTATAGTTTCCTGCGAGAATGTATGATTCTCGCAGGCTGCCTTAAGCCAGGGTGTGAGAAGGTTGCACTGTGTATAACTGCTAGGGTGTGAACACTTTCTAAAGAAGGGAAAAATATGAATTCTCGAAGCTTCTAGAAGGGAATCTTCTAGAAGGATGAGATGGCATTCGAATGGTTATCTAAGTACTGGATTTCCTGATATTTTGGGATCATTCTTATCCAAGTAACTAATTCATTCTCTCCTATATATTGAGTGAATTCTCATGGAAAAAGTTAGAAGCAAACAAGCAAGAATGACATTGGAGAATTAGTGAAAGATTGTGTGAAGGACTGAAGCTACAACAACTAGAGAACTCCAGCAAGTTTATCAAAGGTGGTTAATATTCTTCATGCAAGTGAGCAAGTGTGTGTGTCAGAGCTAAGGGTCATCGAAAGGAGGTTTGCAACATCAAGGCTTAGGTTGTAATCTTTTATTTCAATCAATATAATATAGTAATGTGTCCTTTTCCCATAAAGTTAATTCCACTTTATTGTATAACTCCTTGATCATATACATAGATTAATTGTTGAATAGATTGTGCTTTCTTCACTTTAGTTGGTTTGTATTGTATTAATCTTGACTGTACGAGAGCACTGGAGAGAAACAGGAGCAACAAAGACTAAAGGAAGTGAACATAAGGTATGTTCTTTAATCGTGCCTCCTAGTTTATTCAATAGTTAAAATCTAGGGAAAGAGTATCATTCTGTCTTGCTTTGTTCTAGATCCAGGTGGATCTAGGGAGATCGTTTTGTGTCCGCACTTATGTATTTATCCAATAACAAATTGTCCAATGTGTTGTTATCAATATTAATTGATTGTGCCATTGGGAAGGCTCACGGGTTTATGAACAATGGCATGCTGTAATTTGATTGATTGTGTTGTAAAATCGGGCCTGCTGTTGATGCCTTGTTATATTGGATAGATAACCCAACATTTTGAATGTTTAAAGTCAAAGAAAATTGGACTCATATAGTCACATAAATACGCGTGCGTTTGGTTGAATGGTTGTGTGTATCCCACAACATAGCGTGAGTTGAAGTGGTAATTGTTGCCTGTGTGTTTTAATGACAAGTTAGGATCTTGAAATCTCAGTATAAATGGTGGTGTCGACTATCCACTCTAAATGTTTAATGAATGTCATGCATTTTAACAATGACAGACATGATTGCAGAAACAATATAACTTCATTGCATTTTTGAAACTTGACTTTTGAGTTGTATTTGATGATTGAAGTGGTGTGTGGGCAATGGTTGATTTTGATGATTAACATAGCGGAAATGGTTACTATTTATACATTTGGGAATTGTTATAAAATTTTAATTGAGTAAATAAGAGGAACGGGACTCCCCTACAAATCGTTGTGGAACAAAGCCTATTTGGTTTGACAACACTATGTTAAATATTTGATTACAATGAATAAGTTGATGCACATAATTGTTTGAAATTTACACAGTAATTGTTTTGGGTCTCACTTTTCATTTGGTTGAGGTAGTTCTGTTTACAGAATGGTTATGGATCACTTGATTAATTTTATGAACAATAATCACTCCTTTTCCCTACCATTATTTCACTTTCCGCTAATTACAACCCCCTCACCTTCCCACATTCATTTTTCACTCCCTGTTCTAAAATTGATTACAATCAAGAAAATTTTTGTGTTGAAGTAATTGGAAGTAGCATTGTCTTGGTTGGATTACAATGATGTTTTCTTTGGTTTGCATTACATTTGATTGTTTGTTGTCTTTGAGAAGTAACCATTTTCTTTTCCCCCTCATTATATCATGTTTCTCTCAATACAAACCTCTCGCATATCCTAGAACCCTTTGTTCACCCCCTGCTCATTGGAAAACAATTTAACAATTTGTATGGATTAGATTGCATGATTTTGATACGTTGCTGAGTCAAAGTCTATTTCATATTTTTAAAAGAGTTGCCATGTATAGTTATTTAAAAGACTATTTTCTAATCAATCATGCATGCAGGAATGAGGTTTTTCAGTCGAGGTATCCATGGCAGAGGAAACAAAGGGAGAGGTAATTGGAACAGAGGCCTAAGAAGGACAAGGTTATCCATACATTTTGATACTGACTCACAAGAGTTAGGCCAATTGTTTCAGGCCATATTTTTCAATTGGATTGGGCAAGGAGTAGTCCAATCTAGGCTGGAAAGGGCTCCCTTCCAAGTTCCGCAAGCCCCTAATATTCCTGTGCCCCCTCATGTCTCATTGCAACCCAAGGTTCCCGAAAATGACTGATGGCAAGAGATTGTCCATCTGATAGTCTCCCAACATCGTGGCTGGCCCAATTTGTCTTTACCTGCTCCTCCACCTAACAACCATATTGTCCAAGCTGCCCCTGACCACTCGCCAGTGCAATCCTCCCATGATATCAAGATATTGAAAACTGAGGCCCACCATGCCCCTGACAAAGGAAAAACCATTGCTTTCCCTTCCTCGCCCTCCAATGGCTTTGGAAAATACATGTCTTCCGGGATGCATTTGAGTGACGGTTGTTCTCATGTGATCAATGAGATTAGGCCTAAAGGCTCAGCGCAACCAAAGGAAAATTTAGGAAAATCGAAGCGTGACAACAACAATCAAGGAAAGATTACATCCCAGAGTGGGAAATATGGTTTTTGATTTTGATTTTATTTTATCTATTGTTGATGACAATTGACTTCAGGAATTGTTTGGACAACATGTTTTATTTTGGATATATGAGTAATATTTTTTGAGAATAATTTCAAATATCATGAGCTAAATTATCAAATGTGAATATGTGGATGGGAGTCACAAGGAGGTGTGTTTTTCTTAACTAAATAGTTATGTTATGATTGTTATGAGCTAATGGGAGTCACAAGGGGTCCCACCTACTAGTTATTATTTAATTATAACCCTTATTATGATTATTACTTTTCCCCCTAACTAAAATTTGGTTGGGTCTTTTAACTAACTTAACTAATGAGTTGGTTCAACTACTTCAACCAATTCTAATTTGTTTAAAAGAAAAAATAAAGGAAGGAAAAGGAGGAGGAAAGAAGCAGGAGCATACTAAGGTTTTCTCTTTGAGTTTATGTTGAGATAGTTCATTTTTCATTCATTCATTTATTCATCACAAGACTAATTCTCTTTTATGATAGTAGGGTCTTATTGTAGACAACAATATTCAGGGTTGAATTACATCATTCAGACTTTTTTTTCAGAGGTGTTGATCTATATTTGATAGTCTATGTAAACTTGTCTGTTTGTGAATTAGTTTTCATGACTGATAAAGGCTATTGTGAAGAGTCGAGTGGAAAACAATCTGTGGCAAGCTTATCCATCTTTTAGAGTTCAATTTTGGTTTTCTGTCAGAGGTCCTTTTGTATGTTCCATTGGGGATATCTAAGTTTGACTTTGGTCCAAAATTTATGTATGAGATTTTGTAAAGAAAATGACTCTTTGGTGAATTGGAATGAAATAAATGATTGCTTTATGTCTCATCTGTCTTGATTATCATCTTGGTGACTTTACCTCTATCTTTACATTTATTTCAGCAATTAATATGTTCAGAAAATTGCATAAAAAGTAAATTTTCAGCAAGCTTTTATTGATAAAATACTAGCCTAAGCACTCGTAATTAATACTTGTGAGTCAGTATGTTATTTTTGTTGGCTATAAACATAGGGTGAGATTCTCATCTATTTTTCTTTAGCCAAACAAAATATGAAAATGCTTGAGTAAGATCATTTCATATCTTTTCCTCAACATTTATTTGGCGACCATACTGGGGAGATCTTTGATATCTCTCTGGTTAATTTTTACACTCGATTTTCATCGATACATCTTTCTTTTTCTGATATTGATTCTTTGACTACTTTATTCTTAATGATTGTTCTTGTTGCAAGGAAGCTCAATATTGAGCCTGATCTTGAAGATCATACCAACATTGATTTGAATTTGTTTAATACCATCTTAGACATTGCCAACACCCGTGCTGATCTTAACCATTCTTGGCCAACAATTGAATGAGATATTAGGGCTTAAGAACAATTGGAAGCTAGACGTAGACAACCTAGAAATCAACAGTGACCCTTTTTGTTTCTTCAATTTTTGGCCTTTCTTTCATGTCTTTAGATTCTCATGCTTCTAGAAGAAGAAGAGGCTTGTCACCTGAAATCAATCCCATTGCTGAAATAGGAAGAAGAAACATTGTGTCATCTAACCAACAAATTGATCTAAGGATAACTTTAGCTAATTCATCCAGTTCGTCTTTCTTTCCCTCATCTATCATCCACAGGATGGCATCTAGTGGTGGCTCTGTTGGCACTGGAAGTGCTCCATATTCTCAATCTTCATCGTCATCAACAATTGGTATCTTATATATCTACCATATCCCTGCACAATCTACCACAACCCCCACCAAATTCATTAAAAAGAATGGGATTTTTCATTTTGAAGAAGACACCACAATCACGCCATGGCATGTGTCCTTTCCTCTTAACCTAGCACCTGCTACTCATCCACTTCCAAAATTTAAAGAGCACCTTCCTAGGTTTTCAGGAAATAACACTGTCAGTACAAACAAACACCTGGTGGAATTTTCTAATGCTTGTCATAACATAGGGGCCAACAACAATGATACTTGCATGCGCTTATTCATCAATTCCTTGGAAGGAAAGGCTGTGGATGACTTCTTTGACCTTCCTCCTAATATTTTTTCTACTTGGGAGGAGTTAATATATTGGTTTTGATCCACTTATGGGATATCTAAAAGCCCAGCCGAGAAGTTAAGGGAGTATAATAACATTACCTACAAGGATGGTGAGACCATCAAGTCCTTCAACTTGCGTTTCACCAAGTTATACAATAAAATCTCTGAACTCATCCGCCCTCAGAACCAAGCCGCTTTCATGAATTACTACAATGAATTGCCTTCCCCCTAGCGTCATAGGCTTGAGGAAAAATCCATTGATAATCTCGGCTTCACTCTGCATACTTGCTCAGAGTATGAAGAACAACTTGAAAGAACTGGTCTTCCCTAGGGAGAATTGGTTAGACAAACATACATGTCTTCCCTCTTACAACTAGTACAAGACATGAATAATCGTATGATAGTGTTATCACTGAAATTTCGTCTGCACAGGGCGAAAAGAACTCCGCATCGTCAACACAGGACTGGAGTCATTCATGGCACAGGATTAAAATCCTCAGCATTGAAAAAGGTCAAAAAACTATACAAATGATCAAAAATTCAAAGGCGATTTACAGAACATGGTTTCGCGCGCACGCGCGCGTAACAACATCGTACATTGCGCGCTTGCGTGCCCGAGGCGCGGCTGTTGGGCGAAAAACCCGCGCACCTGCTAAACGGCGCATTTATGAAATTGGTCGGCCTCCCAACCACTAATGGATCAGCTCCCAAGTCGATTTGACACCAAATCCGAGCTCAATCCGCGTGGGGGGGCTGGTCAAAGACCTAATGGTGCCCTAAAGAGCCCCTTTTCACATTCAAAATAGGTCACATAATGACTCAATGCTTGGCTATAAAAAGCCATGAATGACCACCATTTTCTCAAGGAATTCTTTGTATTGTTATGCTGTTGAGATTGCTAGAGACTCACTCTTTGGTAATAGACATGTTCAACACCATTTCATAGGCTTTCCATCTCTCACTAGAGTGGATAAGCTTGGAGTTCTTTCACCTACACTTTCATCTTTCATTGTAAGGAGAGCAATCAGTTGAGGGCCTCAAGAGCCTTCCATTGGAGAGGGACGGGACCCAA
>ML794119.1:208005-225188 GCA_009831015.1 Picea engelmannii
ATGCTCATAGTTTCATTTAGTTTTTGTTTAATTCTTGTTAATAGCTTAGTTGTTTTCTTTCTAACCTTTTACCATACAACTATCATGACTAGCAGAGCCCAACTAGGCATGTAAGCACTCACTTTTTGCTCACACAGCGACGAGAAGAGTGCAAACAGATAGCATATGAGTGGAAAGGAACTATCTCCCCCCTCACTCCTGGAGCTTCATCCTCTTCTGCACCCCCCTTTAGGAATCCGATTGAAAATAGTTTTCAGCCTAAGGCTATCTTGCCTCAGAGTTGGTGTAACTTTTGTGAGGAACACCACGAAGAAACCACATGTGAGGTAAAGAAGAGTGTTAGAGATAAGATCTTTGGTAAAAGACTAGAAGATACCATCGGTGTCCTAGATTTTGGAGAGCTAGAGGATGTCATGGTCATCAATACTAGGAACAAATCCTATACTCCCAAGGGAAAATTTGATCCTCTCCGCAGTTCTTCTGGCCCGAGTTATGTTAGGATATTTAGACACTTAGGAGTTATTTAATATCTACTTGGTCTATTGTGTCATTAGTTAAAAGTGTGTTTTCTAGTGTGTTTCTTTAGTATGCTTTAGTATGCATTTGTAGTTAGGAAATCCGACGGTCACGATATGTTCCTGACATAGAGTGATCCGATGGTTCATACTCTCCTCGATCTTAACTACCATTGATCCATGGCTTAACACCTGATTGGTCCTTGATATTTATTTAAAGAGCATGGAGGGTCATTTGCTGATGATCGATTGTGATAAAATCTCTTGTAAAATCTCTCTGTAATCTTTTTCTTTGCATTAATAATCTGCTCCAAGTGGTCGCGTTGGCTGGGGTCGTGGATGTTTCCCCATAGGGGTTTTACCACGTGAAAAAATCGGTGTGTTGATATTTGATCTGATTATGTGAGTGGTTATTGAAGGTGTTCTTCCTCTGTTGGAATACCTGTGTTGTCGAACATGGTATCCGACCCTGTTTGAATACCCCCTCCTATTGTAGATCGAGATCGTGAAGCCGAATTTTTTCATCTCCATTTTCTATAATTTCCATACATTTCTGGGCCGAGAGGACTATTCCATTGTATCTGGAGCACTCGTTGCATTTAGGAACACTTTTCGTTTCACTCAAAAAGGTTTCTGTTTGCCCAATATACAACCATTACAGTTAGATCTGGAGGTATAAAGTCTGAATAAAGTCCCTGCGCCCTGTGTGATCTTGGAAAATCAGAAACATATAGGAAAATGTGCATCCTCTGGGTAAGCTAACTGAGATCTAACCCTTGTTGTCATCGAGAAGAGAAATTTTTTTCTTGTGTGAAAAGATTTTTTTTTTAGCACGCTCTCCAAGGCCTTCTTCCACAACAAAAACAACACCAATCCTCCTTCTAAACATTACAATATGTTTTGTTAGACCATTTGGTTAAAACTTGCCTTATTAAGTAAGAGGTCTTGAGTTCAAGTCTCTCTTTTGTTGCTTTTTTGAAAAAGTTCATGCTAAAATTGTAAAGTGTATTTCGCTTCAAGTATAAAAGTGAATCACTATAAGTAGTTTTAATATTTTATTTTAGAGTTATTTATTTTGCATGCAACTTTTATGTTATAAAGTAACTTCATTGTAAAAGTGATCCCCACTTCTTTTTATAAAAGTGGGTCACTTCATAAAGAAACTTACACTATCACGTGGTTAGTTGGTTACCGTTTATGCCTTTTTTTTAAAAGGGCATAACTCTCACATCAGAAGTCTGTTTTCAGTGCCATTTCTTTTTAAAACCGCATAACTTTTTGAGATCTTTCCATCTAGATAATCAGTTTCAATTTTTAAATCCACATTATCTGCATATTTAATATGGCTTCTACAAGTAATGTCTTTCTTACCAACAACAACTACTTCCAATGGAAATCTCACATGGAAGATTTATTAAGAAGTAAAGGCTTGTACTAGATTACCTTGGGAAAGGAAAAAGAACCCATTGATGATGATAAGAAATCCAAATGGCATAATAGGAGTGATGAAGCACATGGACTACTCGGAATGTCCATCTCTCATGATTTAAGATACCACATCCAAGAAATTGATGACCCCGAAGAAGCTTGGGACAAGATTGAATATGTGTTTGGTAAACTTAATATCATCCGAGCACAACAGTTAGAAAATCAAGTACTGACCTTGAGTCCAAGTGATTTTTATTACCTTGGAGACTATATATCTAGGTTTAAAACACTCAAAATTTTATGTGAAGAATGTAAGATAAAAATGGAGGAAGAGCGTTGCATCTATCTTATTCTTTCTAAGCTAGGTAGTGCATATTATGTGTTTGTATCTACCTTTTATGCCATGAGAGAGGCTCTAGGGAAAGCTTATGAAAAAACCACTCTTGAGTCCTTTTGTGTTTCTTTGATTTGAGAGGAAGCTAATATTGTACAACTTGGAGTGATCAACACTGTAGGTACCTCCAACAAAGACTTAGTTTCCCAAAATAAAGATAAACCCAAGAATCCCAAGAAGCAACATCCTTGCCACAACAACAAGAAATATAAGGGTCCGAAACCCACTCATACATCTTTTGCTCCAAATGGAGACAAAGGAGCAAAATATAAAAATAAGAAGACTGACAGACATTACAACTTTTGTGATAAAGATGGTCATGATGAGTCCAAATGTTTCAAGAAGATGGAAACTTTAGAAGCAGCGATGAAGAAGCACAACATCAGTATTGATCCTACTTATTCTTCTTCTTCTCATGGAAATGCACTTTCTGCTTCTGGTTTCTCCTTCAATACACCTTCTACTTCTACTTATGATAAGTGGCTTATTGATTCTGGAGCATCTTATCATATGGATAAGGATAGAGACATATTTTCTACTCTAAATGAATATAACACCAAGAAAACATTTTTTGGTGATGATAGATCTCTTAGTGTTGAAGGATCTGGAATAATAAAAGTAGAAAATTGCTAGTTCAATGATGTATTATGTGTTCCAAGTCTTACTTGTAACCTTCTATTAGTATATCAAATCACTCATTCAGGTGAAGGTAAAACTGTAGAGTTTTCACCTCACCAAGTTGTAATCAAGGATCTAAAAGATCCTAATCATGTTCTTGCAACTGGAATTGTTGATGATATTATGAGGTTGTACAAGTTTGACAACTTTGGGTCATCATCTTTTTCATTAGTTTTTATTTCTCATAGCGATGACTTGAGCAAACTTTGGCATGAGCGGTTTGGTCATCTAAACTATCGCTCATTGCAACAACTATGTAATCAACAGCTGGTGACTGGTCTTCCTCTTGTTTCATGCAGAGATGATGTTTGTGTCGGTTGTGTTCTTGACAAACATCATCGAGACAGTTTTGAAAAACGTGCCTCTTGGCACGCCTCGGGTCCTTTGCAGCTTGTACAGTGATTTGTGTGGTCCACTTTCTTCCTCTTATTTTTCTAGGTGCAAGTATTTCTTAACTTTCGTTGATGACTTTTCCAGACGTGCTTGGGTTTACTTCTTAAAACTTAAGAGAGAAGTTTTTGACAAGTTTTTTGCCTACAAGGCCCTTGTAGAAAAGCAATCTGGACATCAAATTCAAAGGTTAAGAATAGATATTGGAGGCGAATATGTGAACAATAAATTTACAAATTACTACACTACACAGGGAATCCAAATGCAACACATTGTTCCATATACACCACAACAAAATAGTGTTGCTGAGAGAAAGAACCACACATTAAAAGAAATGGCTAATTGTATGATCCAATCTAAGGGATTAAGTCTAAAGTATTGGGTGGAAGCCATCAACTGTGAAAATTACATAGAAAATCACACTCCCACAAAGGCTCTTAAAAAAATAACACCGGAATAAGCTTGGACTAAAATTAAACCAGATGTAGGTCACTTTTGTGTATTTGGAAGTATAGCATGGGCTCACATTCCTAATGAGAAAAGTGTTAGAAAAATAGGACCGCGGAGCAATAAAATAAAACAAATGCAGAAACAAAACACAGAAGACACACAATACAAGAGAGACACAGATTTACGTGGTTCACCCAGTGTGGGCTACGTCCACCAGAGAAATTGCCAGGTCCTTCCTTTATTATTATCCAACAAATGAAGGGATACAACCTACAACAAAACCCATTGTAGCTTCCTCTTCTTTCTCTCATAGTCTCTTCTCTCAGAATACAATATTCACGATCCACCATAGCCGCGATACATTTCCCTCATAAAAGAGGGTTGCCTTCTAGGGAAAAAATGCCTAACATAATCTCTACCGTTAGATCTGCGACCTTATAATGAACGGTCTAGATTTACAATGAAATTACAATATACTTTTACAAGGTAATTTTTGCTTCGGAGGCTCGCTTGCCCCCGGACCCCCTAGCCGGGGGGATAGCCCCCCCGGACCCCGCAGAGGGGGTACCCCCCCTATGCACTCCCCCGCGTGGAAGAGTGTACATACTTCTAGGGTGTAAATACTTCATGGGTATAAAAACGGCTGAAAGTAAAAGACCTCTAAATCAGGAAGATAATTAGGCTCCACAACCAACAAAAAGGAAAGCATTACAACCTAAAAGTGAGAAGTGTATATTTGTTGGTTATTCTAAAGATGTCAAAGGTTATAGACTTCTTCAATCACATTGTAATGAAATTATTATTAGAAGAGATGTTAAATTTGATGAAAATCTCTTGGCATGCGAGCCTAATTTAGCGTTTGTGCCTTCTTTGGCCTGCGAGCCTAATTCGACGGTTGTTCCTTCTTTGGCCTATGAGCCATCTTCGACGTTTGTGCCTTCTTCTGATCTAGTTTCTTCTTCAGATGATGACAATGAGGATGAAAATCCACCTCTGCCTGCTCACCCTCCTCTAGATGAGTCCTTTGAACCTGAACCAACACCATCTCCACCACTTCCTAGATGGCTCCATTCAACACGAGAAGCAACTGGTGATCTTGTCGGTGATCCTTTAGATCAACCTTGGACACATTCACAGTTCTAGCGATCCTCTTCTCTTTTGGCTCAAGTTTCATAAAATCATGATCTAGAGACATTTGTAGAAGCTTCAGGTGATCCAGATTGGGATACATCAATGAATGAAGAGTATCGTTATTTAATGGCAAATGATACTTGGGATCTTGTACCTCTTCCAAAAGGAAGAAAAATTGTCAGATGTAAATGGGTCTACAGAACTAAGTATGCATTAGATGGAAGTGTTGAAAGACACAAGGCTCGTTTAGTTGCCAAAGTATTTTCCCAAGTTGGAGGAATTGACTATCATGAAACCTTTGCCCCTGTAGCCAAAATGAATTCCAACCACCTTGTTCTTTCCCTTGCTGCCTCACATAAATGAGAGGTACATCAGATGGATGTTAAATCCTCCTTCTTGCATGGAGATTTGCAAGAAGAAATATACATGGAACAACCTCCTGGCTATGTCCAGGATGACTCTAGCCTTGTTTTTCGCCTTAAGAAATCTCTTTATGGTCTCAAGAAATCTCCCCAAGCTTGGTATGCCAAAATGGACACCTTTCTTATTGCCACTGGATTCTCTAGATGCCATTCTGAACCTAATGTCTATACCAAGAAAGTAGGAAGCCATCTCATAATCCTTGTCCTTTATTTTGATGACCTTATCCTTATTGGTAGTGACTCAAAACTTTTAAAACATGTGAAAACCAAACTTAACAAGAAATTTCAAATGACAGACTTAGGCTTTTTGCACTATTTCCTTGGCCTCCAATTTTTGCAAAACAATGAAGGAATTTTTCTTTCCCAGTCTAAGTATGCTTGTGACCTTCTTCATCTCTTTCACATGGACGATTGTAAACCAACCCCTTCTCCCTTCTAGTCTGGAGTCAAGCTTACTGCCACTTATACTTCTCTTGAAGTTGATGCCACCCTGTACTGTGAGTTAGTTGGTAGCCTCTTATACTTGACTCATACTTGTCTTGATATTTCCTTTTCTATTGGTATTGTTGCCCGGTATATGCAAACACTCCATGAAATCCATTGGAAAGAATATAAAAGGATACTTTGCTATGTTCATGGTACAATTTAGTTTGGGATACATTACAGTTTAGGGGGGACTCCTTTATTGGTTGGTTTCACTGATTCAGATTGGGCCGACGACCCTGATGATCGAAAGTCTATTGCAGGTTATGTTTTCAGCCTTGGTTCAGGACCTATCACTTGGGCCTATAAGAAACAACAGGCTATTGCACTTTCTTCATCAGAAGAAAAGTACCGAGCAACGGTAAATGAAAGTCAGGAAGCCCTATGGCTTTGACAGATCCTTTCAGAGTTTGGATTCCAGCACCAACATTTGACCAACCTTTGGTGTGACAATCAAAGTTCCATCAAGCTCACCAAAGACCCAGTTCAACATTAGCGTAGCAAACACATCGAGGTACACATGCACTTCATTAGAAATCTCATTCATGATCAAGTTATTGAAGTGCTCTTTTTCCGTACAGAAGATCAAGTTGCAGACATTTTCACAAAGTCTCTTACAGAAGCGAAGTTTTCCAAACTTCAAGCTATGTTAGGAGTTCAGGAAGTTGTCATCAAGGGGGGATAGGCTCTAATGCCTCCTTCCTTCTCCTATTGTGTCACTATTGTAAATCCTTCAATCTTATCCCAAGTTGTTATTAAGGGGGGATGTTAGGATATTTAGACACTTAGGAGTTAGTTAAGATCTACTTGGTCTATTGTGTCGTTAGGTAAAAGTGTGTTTTCTAGTGTGTTTCTTTAGTATGCATTTGTAGTTAGGAAATCCGATGGTCACGATATGTTCCCGACATAGAGTGATCCGATGGTTCATACTCTCCTCGATATTAACGACCATTGATTTGTGGCTTAACACCCGATTGGTTCATGATCTCTATTTAAATAGCATGGAGGGTCATTTGTCGATGATCGATTGTGAGAAACTATCTTGTAAAATCTCTCTGTAATCTTTTTCTTTGCATTAATACACTGCTCCAAGTGGTCGCATTGGCTGGGGTCGTGGATGTTTCCCTGTAGGGGTTTTACCACGCGAAAACATCGGTGTGTTGATCTTTGATCTAGTTATGTGAGTGATTATTGAAGGTGTTCATCCTCTATTGGAATACCTGTGTTGTCTAACAAGTTCATCCTCAATCATTGCTACTCTCCAGGTTCGTAAGGTTCATGAGAGTCAATGAATCACTCCTCCTCTCCCCTATTCCAAATACAATATCTTGAATAAGTTGGCCAACATCAAATCAGATGCAACCCTTCTAGACATGGTTGTTGTCCCTTAACAATAGATGCATATGAAACAATTCATGGAAGGAAAATCTTCCGTTGTAGCCAATATTTCCGAAGAGGTAAACGAAGAGGATTCTTCTATAAATAAAGTAGTTGTACATAACTTTAGATACCCTGTAAAAAATCCCCCTTTTTATATTTCTGTAAAGATTATGGATAAAATTGCCCATTGTTGCCTCATTGATGGTGGTTTGGGCCCAAGTGTGTTGTTGAAGATTATTATGGAAGAGATAGGCTTGTCTTGTACAAATGAAAACACTAGAAGAATTCTCTCCTATAATATTCTAAAACAAAAAACCATAGGGGATATTAAGGATGTAACCTTGGTTTTATGCGCTCATCCTGAGATAAGGACAACCCTCAACATTCATGTAATTGATATTCCTGTAAGAAATTACTCAATTATCATGGGAAGGGATTGGCAAGCCTTAACAGGTGGATACCTCTCACTCAATGGGACACAATTATCCGTTCCTCGGAATGGTAAGAACATTATAGTCCTTAGAGAGGGAAGAATTTCACCCTACATAGAGAGTGTTCTGCAATCTAGTTTAAACTATATCAAAGAGGACCTAGGAGTGTACTCCATCTTTGCTGAAGAAGATAATAGTCCTTTGGAAAGAATCGATTTAGAAGATGATATGTCGCATATGCACTTTGATGGTTCATGCTCTAATGAAGGAAATGGGGTTGGTATTATCTTGGTTTCCCCTGCAGGAAGAATTCATAATCTGTCTTACAGGTTAGGATTTTCTTGTACAAACAATGTCACTAAGTTTGAATCTTTATTATTAGGCATTGAAAATGCTCTTAATCTTGGTTGTGGTCACCTTTCAGTTTTTAGATATTCTAAGCTTGTTGTGAAATCGATACGAAAAATGTGTTCTCCTAGCAACAAGCTAATGGAACGATACTCCCAAACTATTTGGGCGCTTATCTCGAACCTTTTATCCTTCAAACTCACTCATGTTAAGATGGAATTGAATTCAATGGCTAGTCAGTTAGCTATCGTTGCAACTTCTCCTAATCAACAACTTTTACCTCACATGCCTGACTGTTCTTTTCAATCTCAATATCGTCCATATATCCCTAACAATGTAGAATCTTGACAGGCCCTCCCTAACAATGAGAGCATTCATGCTTTCATTCAAGATGAACCTTTTAAGCCCGAGGATATTACATCCATAGAAAACAATAAAATTCCCGAGGGCTTGACTCCTCTTGAGAGTTTGTTTTCATCGAGTGATGTAGGCAATAAAGAAAAATAGAAATAAGAGGAGTTACGAAAGAAGGTGGTTGAAACCATCTCCATGAACATTAGGACACCTAAATCTTCAACGAATGTTAAAATAAATGTCCAATGTTCTGATAAAGAAGAGATGAGGTCTACCAAGCTACTCGGTGGATTTCAAAATGTTTTTTCTTGGTCTTATGAGGATCTTCGTGGTTTTGATCCCGGTCTTATTCAACATACTATGAAACCAACTAGGCAAGAACAAGGACTTGTTAACTCTGCACTGAAAGCAGCCTGTCAAGGGGAGTTGGGAAATTTCTTGAGGTCTAGGATTATTTTTTTTGTCCACTCTAAACGGGCTCCAAATTGGGTACCTGCTTCACAAACCACTGATCATATTAGAACCTACATTCATTTTCGCACCTTCAGTCAGGATATTATGATAAATCTTTCTTCCCCCCTCGATACAAGAATAATTCTGCAGTAGGTTGTAGAGTTACAGTTGAATCCCTTACTTGACGAAATTCTAGGTTACCATAAAATCAAGGTGAAAGGGGGAATTGTTCACAAAACCACTTCTATTAATAATTGTGATACTATGTCTTACAAATGCTTGCTTTTTGGCTTACTTGATGCAAGTATCGCTTTTAAAAGGCTTATACACACAACTTTTGATGAATTGGTTAGTCTCCATTTCTATCTTGATGATTTAATTGTGTGTGTCAAGGGGCTGATAATTACATCAGAATTCCAAGTGTTGGGTCCTTTCCAAATTTCTTGTCTTCGACACTGACTCTTACATTTTGAAGAATTTACAGAAGCAATTGTTTTCCTACAACACTAACAGTCCTCCTTGAAATATTGCGAGGGACCAACGTGAAAAGTTCTAACATTGATTGGATTTTCTGTATATTAGTAGCTTATCTTTGCTTTCATTTTTGCGCTATTTTCTTTTCTTCTTTACAATAGTTTGATTTATGCTTTATGTTTCAAAAATTTTCTTGCCGCTTCTTCATTTTTGTCTTTTATTTCTGTTGTTTTAAATTTATACATTTTTGCTTCTGTCATGTTTTTGTTTCCTATCATCTTTTAGTTAATTTGGTCAAGATAGGACATTGGATCGATTCTTCCACAATGACACTCTTGCAAAGCATTGTTAGTTAATAAAAATCAAGCTTACACAACTGTTATGATGTCTCCTCTGAAGGACCCTTGAAATTGTTATATATTTCCACTGTTGTCTTGTAAAGAATTTCTTATCTCTCACTTCTTCTTTCCATTTCTTCATCCATTGAGATTTTAAGAGCAAGTCTAATTTTTTTTTCCCTAAAAGTGAGAGAAGATCCTGGTCGAATGATTATGAATACAATTGTAAAAATCCCTCATACTTAACATTTTTCATGAATTATTCCCAAATTCCCGATCATCTTTCCATTAAATCCGCTCACTTCCCCATGTTGCATAATCTTCCTAGTTATATCTTCTTGACCTGTTGTTCTTGGTATGCGAAACCATGAGTTCTTAGTTCTAAATCCGTTGGAAACAAATTTCCCCATGGAGTCTCCAGTTTGTTGATGATTAAAATCGCAACAAAATTTTGCCCGCAAAGTGTTGCTAAAGACTATTATTATTAAAGCTAAATAATACTAGTAGGTGGGACCCCCTTGTAGATTTGAGATTAGGTATGGTGCTTATTTGATGTTGTGTTACTGTTTGACACTGCTTACATGGTCATATAATATTGTTTTATTGGCGATGGATAAGGCATGTTCTATGGTTTTTTTTGTTGCTCTAGGTTCACGTTTTATTTCACAACGGTCTATGTTATCCTTATTATCACTGCTATCTATTATTGGATCTATTACTAAGAGACCTACACAATAAACATGTTAGCAATATACGAGCAATGGGAAATAAATGAAAAGAAATGTTACAAATGCAAAGGGATCTAACTCTGCAAATATACTATACTACATGCATGAAAGGTTAAAATGATTATGGTAAAATCCTAGCTAGCAATTTAATGGTTATGCGATTTGATTGAGTTATATGGTTAATGTGCATATGGTATATTTTGTAAGGATAGGATGTGGGTGGCGCATTTGACCAAGTGATAGATGCTAATGGTTATGCAATTTGTTGAGTTATATGGAACGTGGTTGGTTATGTTATGGCATAATCTAGAAATGTGATATGGTCACGATATTGGCTTTTAATGGGTGATATGGTCATGATATTGGCTGGCATGTACTAAGAAATTAATGGACTGTGAATGGAGGCGACGTGAATTTACTACATGTAACCCTTACTCCTTTGTTGGCTGCCACCCTAATCGGGCTATTGTTCAACTTTGTTACCGTGGTTATGATCCGACTTCCTAGCAGAGAGGAACCGCTCAACCAGCTTGCGTTTAAAGTTCTTGGGTTATAGGTATGTATTTTTTTTGGCCATCCATGAGTCTGCTCTATTTATGAAATGGATATTGGCTTGAATGTATGGGTTGTGCTTTCCTTAAGTATTGCGACTGTGTAGAATTGTGATTTTGGAATGAATTGTGGTGGCTTTCTTTGTGATAATGTTTGAAGATACAGTGTATTGGGTCATTTTGAGTATTAGCATCCATAAAGGCTCTCTGTCATCCTTTCCTATTTAGTGAAGTGTTCCATTTGGTATAAAATAGATGATTTCCTGCTCACATTATATCACCATACCCAGTGTTGGATTTTATGGGGTTTAATGGGTTTGAAATGCCTGGTCTCGCTGCACATTATTTACTTGGGAATTGGGTTGTTCATGCTTTTATTGGTTGTGTAGTGGCTTATATTGCTTCTTCTCGGCCTTGTTTTCACCTCAACATTATATTTGGTTGGTTGGAGAGCCACAAGGGTTTTACCCCGCGTGTGTTAAGTATCATTATTAGGCTGAATTGGAGCCTTACTCCTCTAGTGTTCATAGCCTCTCCTGTCACGGGATTTGTCACCTGTCCACGAAATGAATTTTTGTTTTCTCCATGTGTGCACTATTGGTCTCAAAGGTTTCCACCACTGATAAGAGTTGACTATAGCCTCCCTCTGTTGGTCCACAGAACATACCCTTGAATCCTCATGTCTGAGGGTTGATAGAGAATACCATTGTGGCCTATCGAGTTTATTGTTGGTTGTTATGGATTGGTGTAGTGTTGATTACTGGCTCGCCCCATTGATTGTATGATAGTGGTGTTGGTTTCGACATCTAGTCACAACAATTGTTTTATTGTATAGATAAGAACAACATGGTTAATTATAATGAATTGTTAAATCAAATGCATAGTTGCTGCCTCCTTGCATTTATTGAATGGATAACCCGACACTATTTAAAATTGATCAAGGAACAACGACGCTTCACACTTGATGTATTGGTATGAGTGGTGTTCCTAAACATGAATCAATGTTTACTGTAACTGTGTGGCCAAATGATTATTAAAATCAGGGTGCTTATGGTATTTCTACCCACTATATACGTTATGGTATTTGATTGTGTCTTCAAGAATGGGCACAAGTTTTTACACATAATGATTTTCTACAGATTGATTGATTTGAGAAATTATGTTGATATCTCCTTGTGTTTGATTGATAACTTAGCACGATAGGTTGAGTTAATGATACTGTGACTGTGTGTTTAAAATTGTCAAATGAGAATGTTGCAGTCATGGTGATTATGGAATAATTGTCCACTGTGATGTTATCAATATTAATTGATTGCACCATTGGGAAGGGTCACGGGTTTTTGAACAATGGCTTGTTGTAATTTGATCGATTGTGTTGTAAAATCAGGCCTATTGTTGATGCCCCATTATATTGGACAGATAGCCCCACATTTTGAATGTTTAAAGTCAAATAAAATTGAACTCATATAGTCATAGAAATATGCTTGCATTTGGTTGAATAGTTTTGTGTATCCCACAACATAACATGAGTTGAAGTGGTAATTATTGCCTGTGTGTTTAAATGGAAAGTTAGGATCTTGAAATATCAATTTAAATGGTGGTGTCGACTGTCCACTCTGAATGTTTAATGAATGTCATGCATTTTAACAATGACAGACATGATTGCAATGACAATATAACTTCATTGCATTTTTGAAAATCGACTTTTGAGTTGAATTTGATGATTGAAGTGATGTGTGGGCAGTGGTTGATTTTGATGATTAACAAAGTGGAAATGGTTACTGTTTATACATTTGGGAATTGTTATAAAATGTAAATTGAGTAAATAAGAGGAAAAAAACTCTCCTACAGATCGTTGTGGAACACAGTCTGTCTGGTTTAACAACACTGTGTTAAATATTTGATTGCAGTGAGTAAGTTGATGCACAAAATTATTTGAACTTTACACAATAATTGTTTTGGGTCTCACTGGTCATTTGGTTGAGGTGGTTCTTTTTACAGAATGGTTATGGATAACTTGATTAATTTTATGAATAGTAATCACTCTTTTTCCCTACCATTATTTCAATTTCTGCTAATTACAACCCCCTTTCCTTCCCACATTCATTTTTCACTCCCTATTCTAAAATTGATTACAGTCAAGAAAATTTTTGTGTTGAAGCAATTGGAAGTAGTGTTGTATTGGTTGGATTACACTGATGTTTTCTTTGGTTTGCATTACAAATGATTGTTTGTTGTCTTTGAGAAGTAACCGTGTTCTTTCCCCCCTCATTATATCATGTTTATCTCAATACAAACCCCTCGCATATCCCATAACCATTTTTTTACCCCCTTCTCATTGGAAAATAGTTTAACAATTTGTATGGATTAGATTGCATGATTTTGATACGTTGCTGAGCCAAAGTCTATTTCATATTTTCAAAAGAGTTGTCATGTATGGTTATTTAAAAGAGTATTTTCCAATCAATCATGAATGTAGGAATGATTTTTTTCAATCGAGGTAGCTATGGCAGAGGCAACTGAGGGAGAGGTAATTGGAACAGAGGCCCAAGAAGGACAAGGTTCTCCATACATTTTGACACTGACTCACAAGAGTTAGGCCAGTTGTTTCAGGTCGGATTTTTCAATTAGATTGGGAAGGGAGTAGTCCAACCTAGGTTGGAAAGGCCTGCCTTCCAAGTTACGCAAGCCCTCGGTATTCATGTGACCCCTCATGTCTCATTGCAACCCGAGGTTCCCAAAAATGACAGGTGGAAAAAGATTTTCCACCTGATAGTCTCCCAACATCGTGGCTGGCCCAATTTGTCTTTACCTTCTCCTCCAACTAACAACTAAATTGTCCAAGCTTCCCCTGACTAATATGTAGTGCAATCCTCCCATGCTAGCAAGAGATTGAAAACTGAGGCCCACCATGCCCTTGAAAAAGGAAAAGCCACTACTGCCCCTTCCTCGCCCTCCAATGGCTTTGAAAAATCCGTGTCTTCCCGAATGCATTTGAGGGACGATTGTTCTCATGTGATCAGCAAGATTAGGCCTAAAGGTTCAGTGCAGCCAAAGGAAAATTTAGGAAAATATAAGGGTGACAACAACAATCAAGGAAATATTGCATCGTAGAGTGGGAAATATGGTTTTTGAGTTTTTTTTATTTTATCTATTGTTGATGACAATTGACTTCAAGATTTTTTTGGACAACATGTTTTATTTTGGATATATGAGTAATATTTTTTGAAAATAATTTCAAATGTCATGAGCTAAATTGTCAAATGTGAATATGTGGATGGGAGTCACAAGGAGGTGTGTTTTGCTTAACTAAATAGTTATGTTATGATTTTTATGAGCTAACAGGAGTCACAAGGGGTCCCACCTACTAGATATTATTTAATTATAACCCTTATTATGATTATTACTTTTCCCCCTAACTAAAATTTGGTTGAGTCTTTTAACTGACTTAACTAATGAGTTGGTTCAACTACTTCAACCAATTCTAGTTTGTTTAAAAGAAATAAGAAAGGGAGGAACAGGAGGAGGATAGAAGCAGAAGCATACTAAGGTTTTCTCTTTGAGTTTATGTTGAGATAGTTTAGTTTTCATTCATTCATTTATTCATCACAAGCCTAATTCTCTTTTATGATAGCAGGGTCTTATTGTAGACAACAATATTCAGGGCTGAATTACATCATTCCGACACTTGTTTTTCAGAGGTGTTGATCTATCCTTGATAGTCTGTGTAGACTTGTCTGTTTGTGAATTAGTTTTCATGACTGACAAAGGCTATTGTGCAGAGTCGAGTGGGAAGAAATCTGTGGGAAGATGATCCAGCTTTTAGAGTTCGATTTTGGTTTTCTTTCAGAGGTCCTTTTGTATGTTCCATCGGGGATGTCTAAGTTTGACTTTGGTCCAAATTTTCTGTATGAGATTTTGTAAAGAAAATGACTCTTCGGTGAATTGGAATGAAATAAAGGATTTCTTTATGTCTCATCTGTCTTGATTATCATCTTGGTGACTTTAATTATATCTTTACAATTATTTCCGCGATTAATAAATTCAGAAAATTGCATAAAAAGTAAATTTCCAGCAAGCTAAAGACTAGCCTAAGCACTCGTAATTAATACTTATGAGTTAGGATGTTATTTTTGTTGGCTATAAACATAGGTTGATATTCTTGTCTATTTTTCTTTAGTGAAGAAAAATATGAAAATGCTTGATTAAGATTATTTCATAGCTTTTCCTCAACACCCCCTATGTATGAAAATTGGCTCCCTAGATTCTGACTGGTAGTGATGGGGAGAGAGTTGACTATCACATGTGTGATTTATAAGATTTCTTTCAATTCCACCCTATTAGTGATGATGCTGACGATTTCACAATGAAGCTCTTCTCTGCCACTCTTTATGGAAATGCTAGGAGTTGGTATGAAAACCTTTCTGATGCTAGCATCACATCTATGGAACAACTGGAAGAAAACTTTCTCAAAAGATGGGGTATTCAGTTGGAAGAACTCCCAATACTACTAAAAAGACTCGAGCATATAAAAAAAACTAGGAATGAAAATGTTAGACAGTTATGTTAGGTAGCTAGATAGGTAGTGGGGGCCCCCAGAGGGCCCATAGTGATAATAGTGGAGGCCATTCAATGTAAGGTGGACTAGGTCCACTATGTTATTAAATAAGGCCCACTATGGTAGTTAGATATAATAAATGTAATAGGACTTCTTAGAAGTAAGGTTCTACTTCTAGAATATTTCTCCTCTTACATTTATTATATCTAACTACCCATTTATTATATCTAACTACCATAGTGAGCCTTATTTAATAAAATAGTGGACCTAGTCCACCTTACATTGAATGGCCTCCACTATTTATCACTATGGGCCCTCTACCCTCCCCCACTACCTCTCTAGATACCTAACAAGTTCCAAGATAGGTTTGAGGACATACTATATATAATTCTTGGAAGCCATTATCTTGAAGACAAGTACATCGTTCATCTATATACCAATGCACTCTCAGTGCATCTAGGGTTTCCCCTCAGTAAAAAGGGCCCAAGAACACTCCATGAAGCTCATGCATGGCTAAAAGAATCGAGGAAAATATCTCCTTGTCTCAGGAAAGACACCTCTTTGCTCCAGACACTCTTTGTTTGGAGAAATTAATTTCCCATGAGTCCTTTACTGTTGATTTCAAATAAGATCGAGAACAAATCATTGACCAACAAGAGGCTAAGGGGAAGGATCTTGATGAGGTTTTCTAGTCCCACAAGGAAGAGAAAAGGATTACTCATTCTTCTACCAAGAATAATGAAGACATGATTGAGGAGCCAAAACCTAAGGATATCAAACACGATGATGAAGTATTGATGTGTCCTCATCCATATGATGAAGCCATCCAAAATCCCATTTTTCCTGCACAAGAAGAAGAGGATGAGGTTAGTCACATTCCTTTTCAGGATTTTTATAATACCTTATTCTATGATTCAGAGAGTGAAGGAGAAATGAAATCCTCATGCAAGGTAGATTTCCCTTGTTGTACAATTGAAAATGTAGGGGCAAGTCATGAGGACAAAAAAATAATGCATGTTGTTTCATTTGATGAAGTCCCCAAGTCGTCAAAGCCCCTGCACAAGAATAAATAAACATGATGAGTTACCTTCCTTTCCAAAATTTTGATGATTCTTTATTTTATGATTTGGAAAGTGAAGAGGTCCTAGAGGAGCCCTTGGATGCTTTAAATCCTTCATGTTATTATAAATATAGTGACATAGTAGATAATATTGATGAGTTCATACATGTTGGAAGGCGTAAGTGGGATATGATTAGTTCTAATTGTAGTGCCCAGGTTTCAAACCTACATTTAAAATTTCTTCCCAAATTTCTGTAATTTCTATAAGTCTTTAAAGAAGTAAAATATTCATAGTTTACAATCTATCTCCATACTTACGTAATAAAATTTGGCAATAGGTACTAAATTTAAGTAAACAAACCATAAATTTTAAATATAAATACCTCGCATTGATGCTATCCGCAACAGCTTGCTCCCTTCGCTTGAACCTGCTCCTTAGGACACTCCAAAACCAGCCACCCTACCGACTAGTATGCCTAGCCCTAGGACATCAATGGACGTCCTAGCCCTCCGAGCCCAAAACCTCCTCAGCCCCGGTGCACTGTAAATCCCACTGTAAAAATTCACTCTGTCCCCATACTCCCAGTTCTCCACTCTCCCGCATGCATGAATGAATC
>ML794119.1:225238-255138 GCA_009831015.1 Picea engelmannii
ACGTTATCCCCCTTTGGGATACGTAACCCCATTTAACCTTATATTTTATTTTGCCCCCTTTGTTTAATACTTAATTAATCAATTAATTAATTAATAATCAAATTAATCATTAACCTTTAATTAAAGAGTTAATCATACTTAAGATAATCATAGTAAAAAATAATTAATTAATAACATATAATTAATTAAGGTTATATAATAATTAATTATAATTTAGCTGATTTTAGGATTATTTATGAAATTATTCATATTAATAAGTAAAGGGTCATTACACTAATAAGGATCCCATTTACGACATTGAAGGTCATTTCTAGAAGTTTCCTTTGCGACTATCATATGAGGTTACTAATTTTTATAGTTGGCAACAATGAGATGATATAATTATAGACACTTTCCAAAAACCCACAGATGACCTAGTTATTTATTCTCCTGATGATTTTCAGTCATACCTTGAGTATTTTGATGAGTACTCCTTTGAGAATTCACATTTATTATATGAATTAAATTATCAACCATCGTTGTGCTCAGATCTTAATAAGAGTGTGGAAGTTGCTTGCTTGAAGCAACATACTTGTGATAAGACTTTCCACCTCCCTTTGATTACTTTACCTCGCTATGTCACTAAGGGTATGGTTTGGAAACATGTCCCTTATCCCAAGTCTTCTGTAGGACAAAGCCTCCTTTTGGAATTTAAGGGAAGGTTGAGTACCTTAAGAAGAGGCTTATTATCAAAGTCTTCCAGCTTCCCCTTAATAAATTGTCGATCGTCCTTTAGGTTCTTCCTAGTCCCTTCTAGGGCCTCAGATTGTGAATACGTCTGAGGTATCCAACCTTCAGACTCTTTGGGTTAGTCTTTTGAACCTTTGAATTTTCATGATCCCTTCCTGAGATGGATTGAGCACTTTCCTGAGAGTATGACTTGGCACCATTTTTTCCCTCCCACCCGCCTCAATGAGCTAGAACTTACGATTTCCAATGATACAATGCATTTTCTAACTCATGTTATTTTTGTGCTTAACCTATCACTTCTTTGTTTTATGATGAAGCACAGAGGCAGGTATTGTGAGCAATTGCTAGGATGGTTTCACTGTCTATTTGACTAGACCTAGCATTCAACCGATAGGTAAGTAGAGGAAAGTAGGTAGGCATTTTCATTCATTGTATATACCATCTGCATGCTAGAGTAGTTGTGTTTCTATTTGTATATATGATTGCTTACTTTCATTTTATGTACCATATATGAGCCGGGGGTGATATCACCAACCCAAATGATTACTAATAAACTTTTGTTGAGATCAAGCAGGGCACAGGTCATGCCGGAGATGATGATGTTCTCATGCGCTCTACGATGAGTACATGTCTTCGAGTTGGAGCCATATTTTATCCCGTAGCCTAGGGATAACTAAGGAGATTATGTCTCGAGTCCCACAGGTCCTAGACATGGAGTACCGAGTGCCATATTGACTTGAGCCTGGACCTGGAGGGCCCATATTTATTCTTCAGCACCTCCACCTTGTTAGTAGCAGCATCTATCCCGTCGACCTGGTCCTTCAACAACAATGGGTATTTCTCCATGAGGTAATGAGTTTGGGTATCATGCTATGTGTCACTCTGATTCTCAAAATATTTGAATATGTTCATTTAATTATTTTTACTTCTAACATGTTCTTGGACCTTATGCCTTTCCAGTTGTCCACACTCAGGGGGAATGACAGGATGCCCTAGCAAGTTGGTTCCCATAGGGTTTGAGTTGACACTGGGTGAGTTCATGAAAGGTCATCATCCATTTTGACCATACTTATCATTTTCCATCCCTTTTCCCTCTCATCCATCCCCTACACTGGTTCAGGCATTGGTTTTTGCAATCTAGCAAAGGGTTGTACCTTACCTTGTGGGAAGAAGGGGCTAAAGGCCCATAGGGTAAAAGTAGTTGGAAAAATATAAAATCCAAAAGAACAAAACCTTCATATGCTTTTCCCAGGGATCCCTAAGAAAGAAGTAAAAGTATTCTCAACAAGAAATAGAGGGACTCATAAAATAATAAAATCAAGACCTAGTTGGAGGGTAGGGGGTCTCATCATGATCTGACCTATTAATTCCATCGACATGTAGTGGTATGACACTACCATTATGTTTTTCACCATGCCAGGGAATTGGGTCTTGGTGGCATAGCTAAGAGAAAGGGAGTCTCATCACGAGCCAACCTTCTCATCTCCATGAAATGTTTGTGGGTAACATTGTCACCACTGGTCACCATGCCAGGGCAATGTCCCCTAACTAGTCTCTTCAAATAAAAAACAATAAGGTAAAAAGATAAAAGGAATTAAAGGGATTGGAAACATTTTCATCCATGACAAGGTGCAACTCACCCTCTTCAGAGGCACCCACATGTAAGCGATACATTTCTCTGTCATCACTGCACCCATTACTCAGACATCCGTTACCACCTCATCCACTTACATGGCTTGGATTTGTATTCACCTGGAACCATCCCACGTCGAATGAAAATTATCACAATAGGACCTCTTGATGTCCTCTCCAAAATTGGCTTGTAGAATAACATAACATCTTTGAGCACTTGTCTGGGAAAAGGGGGTTTTATGCACATGTTTAAATAACTTGATTATTAGATGTGGTTGACATTGCTATAATCCATGTGACTTATGAGCCCATGGAGGGCATACTTGTTATTGTTGCAGGGCCACACTCGACAAATAGGTGCACATGGGGAGATGATTAGTTCATACCTCCATAGGGATAAAATCCCACCAGATGGATGCTGAGACCATATCCAGGGGCAGAGATAGATAATATCTTTTCACTAAAGAGAGTGGAGGATGTTCTACCAGAGATAGCCTGACAGGCCTGGAACAAAGGGGGTCTTTCCCTCCCACATTTATGTAGGCCTTGGAAGGCTCATGACATCACCTTTGTGACCCATGATGTCACCCAGTGTTTGATGGACACTTTGGAGGTAGTTGTGTGCCAAGTGGCATGTGTGGCTTGATCCAGAGGCCTTGGGAGGCCTAACCTTTTTCTCTTGGAGGCTAACATTGCACTAGAAAGGTCTAACGTCACCCTAAAAGGGAACAACGTGACCATTTTTGCTTGATTTAGGGTTTTATTTTTTTATTTAATGTCAAAATAGGATATTACATGTAAACTGGCCATGTCGGCCTTTTTGACCTAATTCTGGTAATTGTAGTTGTATAAATAAGGGATTTTACCTTGTATGTTTTCATCATATTTCACTCACACAAGTGTAAGGTTTGAAATTTGGGCCCTAATTAGGGTTACTTGGCTGAAATTTGGTGTGCACTTCTTGAAGGAGGCTTATTTTGGCATTTTTCTTGGTGGAAGTGTTCAACTAGAGTATTTGCTAGATGATTCTTGGTGGATGTAAGTAATTTTTCTGCAATTATTCTTCATTGAATGGTTATAGTTACATTTATCTTTCATTTATACTAAGATTATGAAATTTCTAGCTTAAAATCCTAGAAGGCTTGTTGCACCTCTTTTGTCACCTAAATGAGAAAAATAGGGGTGCTTACAAGCCTAGTTGGGTCAGCTAGGCAAGACAACAGTAGAGGAAAGAGCTAGAAGTGTAAAACATAAAAGATAAGAAAATAATTAAACTAAGAATGATAAAAGAAATTAAACTATAGTGCATAAGGACATTAGAACAAGAAACAAACAAGACTCATTGCCACCAATGGAAAGTATTATATTAGTGGAAAGAAAACACCAAAGAGAACGGGAGACTTTAGGTCCCCTCTTCCTCCAAGGGAGGGCTCTTGGACCCCCAAATATTGAGCTCTTCTTACAAGTGAGGAACTAAAATGAAATGGTGAAGAGAATCCAAAGCACATCCAATCTAGAGGTGATATGAATGGCTAATTGAAATGGTGCTAGCATGCTCTTGATCAGGAAAGAGGATCCTTCAAGAGAATATCAGTAGCATAACAATACAAATGAATTCCTTGAAAATGTAGTGCACCCATGGCCTCTTTTTATAGCATAACTTTGAGGCATTATTTAACCATCTTTTAGTGTGAACAAGGGGCCATTTAGGGCACCCTTAGGTCTTTGACCAGCCACCCAGCCAGATTCAACCGAGATTTGGATGTCAAATCGACTTAGAAGCTAAACCAGAAGTGGGTGGGAGGCCAACCAATATCATAAATGCATCGTTTTGAGGGATGCACGGTTTTTTGCATCCACAGTCACGTGTCATGCACATGTGTGATTTTTCCTGCATTTTTGAATGGCGCATGTGCACGTGCTCCTTGTGTAGTGTTAGGGCATGATGATTTTATTGTTGATTGTATAGTTTTGGGCCTTTTGGAAATGCATTTTTGGTCATTTTTGGTCCATGGGTGGACTAATAGCTGTTTGAAGATTCTGTATTCCTATAACCATTTGTGGACAAAATTTCAGTGATAACAGATGCCCCCTGATGTATGAGGTTAGGAGCATATGTATACCCTAAATACATCAATGTTTCTTCTACTGAGAGTACCATTGTAAGAAAGATCGATGGGGAGAGTGTCAAGAGCGATCTATTGGAGGGCGAGGGGAACTTGTAGGACCCAAACCTTTCACAAGGAGTAAAATAAAATAAAATTGTGTACAAACGAGGTGGGCATGCCCCATGCTCATGTCATGTAACTCAAAAAGGTGTAATACAATGACTGAAGCTGTGTGTTGGTGGAGATGACTGCAGTGCCCTTTGGGGTGGGTTGATAATAGCAGAGGACAATTCTAATGGTGAACGAACTTTGAAAAGAGGTGATGACACCTATAATAAGTGTCAATGATTCACAGGAATTGATGGCCTAACAATGTTCAGAGGTCTTCGAAAAATATAAAAACAACTGTAATAGTCGCAAAGTAAGACCCACCACAACATGAGAAAGTTTTGAAGTCTAATGTCATGGGGGTCAATGACAACATAAAGCAATGATGTTTCTCTCTGTGCCATCCAATACTCCTCATTGTGAAGGTAATGAGAGTCAATATACTATCGTCCATCTGGAAACTGTGCTGATGTCGACAGAAAGGGAGATGCGACTCCAAGAAGCGGAGGGCTTCATGAAATCCACTGGATGAGATTAGGAACTGATGAGTAACATGGACGATGTCCAAGAGTGGTGAGACTCAAGACTACCCTTGGTTGGGGATAAAGGGGGTGTGGCAGTAACCGTAAAACTGGACCTAGCGTCAAGGGGATGACTAGGTGTGGGTTAGATGGTGCCAGAGGCATGACAAAGTGGATAAAATCAGAGATCATGGGTACAAAGATGGTGATATACTCTGGGTTTATGGACAATATCAATGGGAGTAGAAGATAATGGATGCCCCAACCAAGGGTGACATGGGTTTCTTTTCCAAAAGGAAGAAGGTCGCCAAATGTGACGACAAAAAATCTATGTAAAATGTTGGAAACAAAGGATTTATACAATTACAAAAAGAATAAAAAAGTAGGTTGGGATAATTGTTGCACCTCTTTTGTCACCTAAATGAGAAAAATAAGGGTGCTTACAATCCCAGTTGGGTCAGCTAGGAAAGACAACAATAGAGGAAAGAGTTAGAAGTGTAAAGCATAAAAGATAATCAAATAATTAAACTAATAATGATAAAAGCAATTAAACTATAGTGCATAAGGACATTAGAACAAGAAACAACCAAGACTCATGCCACCAATGGAAAGGATTATATTAGTGGAAAGAAAACACCAAAGAGAAAGGGAGACTTTAGGTCCCCTCTTCCTCCAAGGGAGGGATCGTGGAACCCCAAATATTGAGCTCTTCTCACAAGTGAGGAACTAAAATGAAATGGTGAAGAGGATCCAAAGCACATCCAATCTAGAGGTGATATGAATGGCTAACTGAAATGGTGCTAGCATGCTCTTGATCAGGAAAGAGGATCCTTCAAGAGAATATCAACAGTATAACAATACAAATGAATTCCTTGAAAATGTAGTGCACCCATGGCCTCTTTTTATAACATAACTTTGAGGTATTATTTAACCAGCTTTTAGTGTGAACAAGGGGTCATTTAGGGCACCCTTAGGTCTTTGACCAGCCACCCAACTAGATTTAGCCGAGATTTGGATGTCAAATCGACTTGGAAGCTGAACTAGAAGTGGGTGGGAGGCCAACCAATATCATAAATGCGTCGTTCTGAGGGATGCACGGATTTTTGCATCCACAATCGCACATTGTGCAGATGTGTGTTTTTCCCTGTGTTTCTGAATGGTGCATGTGCGCGTTCTCCTTATGTAGTCTTAGCGCATGCTGATTTTATTGTTGATTGTATAGTTTTGGGCCTTTTGGAAATGCATTTTTGGTCATTTTTGGTCCATGGGTGGACTAATAGTTGTTTGAAGAAGTTGGATTCCTGTAACCATTTGCGGATGAAATTTCAGTGATAACAAATGCCCCCTGATGTATGAGGTTAGGAGCATATGTATAGCCTAAATACATCAATGTTTCTTCTACTGAGAGTATCATTGTAAGAAAGATAGATGAGGAGAGTGTCAAGAGTGATCCATTGGAGGGAGAGGGGAACCTGTAGGACCCAAACCTTTCGCAAGGCGTAAAAAAAAAAAAAACCCATGGACAAATGAGGCGGGCATGCCCCATGCTCGTGTCATGTAACTCAAAAAGGTGTAATATAGTAACTGAAGTTGTGTGTTGGTGGATATGACTTCAGCGCCCTCGGGGGTGGGTTGATAGTAGAAGAGGACAATTCTGATGGTGAAAAAACTCTGAAAAGAGGCGATGACACCTATAAGAAGTGTCGATGATTCGCAGGCATTCATGGCCTAACAATTTTCAGAGGTCTTCGACAAATATAAAAACAACTGCAATAGTCACAAAGTAAGACCCACTGCAACATGAGAAAGTGTTGAAGTCGAATGTCGTGGGGATCAATGACAGTAGAAAGAAATGATGGCTCTCTCTATGTCATCCAAGACTCTGCATTGTGAAGGTAATGAGAGTCAAGATACTATCGCCCGTATGGAAACTGTGTTGATGTCAATAGAAAGGGAGACACAACTCCAAGAAGCGGAGGGCTTCATGAAATCCACTGGATGAGATACGGAACTGATGAGTAACATGGCTGAAGTCAGAGAGTGGTGAGTCTTGAGACTGCCCATGGTTGGGGATAAAGGGGGTGTGGCAGCAACCGCAAAAATGGACCTAGCTTCAAGGGGACGACTAGGTGTGGGTTAGATGGTATCAGAGGCGTGACAAAGTGGATAAACTCAGAGATCATGGGTATAGAGATGGTGAGATACTCGGGGTTTATGGATGATATCTGCAGATGGGAAAATTGAGTGTGGAGGAAATGGATGGTGAATTCTACTACGAAAGTGCAGTCAAGAGAGAACCATGATGGGATATCCTAGGAGTCCATTGGTTAGGTTAGCAAAATGAGGAAAAGGAGTATGCGGCTGATTCTCAAAAAATGCATAAGACTAATGGGACTCCCAGTCCTAGAGGGTGAAAATAGAATGAGTGTCAAAGTGCCAAGGGGGACTATGAATGGGACAACTCATGTGGGGAAGAGTGCTATCGGGTGACAACACCAAAATGCAGTGGAGGTGATGGTACTGCAGAGCTAGATATATGGACCTCTAAAGGTAAATGTCAGAGGGTGTTACTGGAGATGTAAATGATATTCAGAGGGAATGAATGCATGCCAGTATCGATGATATACCTGAAGGGGTAGCGCGGATGGAGGATGACCAAGTACCTACACACATGAAAACTGAATACCCGACGTGAACAATATCTGAAGATAAAGAAAATATGATAGTTATTCAATAAGAAGTGAATGTGAGAACGCGTACTTGAGTGTGGGTATGATTTAAAAACTCCTTGGGGGAGGCCGATGGAAAGTGGCCCGGGCAATATTATTATGTAGGTGATGGGATTCTGGTCCCGTGGCTGAAGACGAATCGAAAAATGGACGTTTGGAGCTCCCATAATTCAGTCTGGAATGTTGGCAAAAAGGACTATATATATTTTTTGTAAACATTTTGATGGCACATTTGACTGATATATATATATATGGATATACATTTTGGGATCTTTGCGATGTTCTCATGTGTTTAATGTTTTTTGTTGATGATGTCTAATTTATATGTTGTGATAGATTATTGATGTTTGATGTATGCGTACTGGTAGCTTGATGTGATAAATGCCAATCTAACACTAGGTTAGCCATGTTATCTACTAGTTGATTAAGTTGTCTTGGAATATGTGTAAATGTAATGGAATCAAAATGTCGAGCTAAATGTCTAACTTGTAGGTATGTGCGAAAGAGGCAAGGATCGTGGACACAGTACACATTGTTGAGTTGAAGGACGACAAATTGGGAATCTAGTAAGACGCTAAGGTGACGAATATGATGGTGGTTAGCCTCGGTGAGGAGACCAATGATGATAGTGTATTCTTCTTGGTTGTTGGTTGCTGAGCCCAAACATATGCTGCTGGAGTGGAGAAGTTCATGTGAGGGGGAATAGAGGGCCCAAGCGGCCGAAGCGAGGTTTTGTGTCCAACGGCTAGCTCCGTTGGCGTAACTGATGTGGTAGGCTGATGGAGGAGGCATTTTTCAATAACACAAATGGTAAATTAGACGCAAGGTGTGTGGAAAGAAGATTAAAAACTTAAAAATAAAAATAAAAAAATGAACGTACAAAAAAGAAAAGCCTGGTGTAGAATGGCTACCTTTAGGCATAAAATTTCTTTAAGTACAACCGTTGATGGGTTCTTTGAGAGGGTGGTCTTCGGGAGAGGCTAGAATGTATGCACCTTTAGTGATACAATGTTGTATGATGTAAGGTCCATGCCAAAGTGACTTGAATTTTCCATGGCTGAGGGTGTCGTGAGCGATATCGTAAGCAAGGATGAGGTCCCCTTCATTGAATGAGCGCAGGTTGACGTGGCAATCAAAGGTGGCCTTTGACCATTTTTTGGCTGCCTCATTGTTCTGTAATGAAGATCAACGATCCTCATCCAGGGACTCTAAGTTCAGAAAACGCTGCTCCATTGGGGCAGTGTTGGGTAATAGCTCAATAGATGTGTGTAAGATGGGAATTTCACACTCGATGGGAAGAGTGGCCTCGACCCCGTGGACTAGATGAAATGGTGTGAAACCAGTGGCCGATTTAACTATCATGTGATAAGCCCATAGCAAGGAAAATAGCATATGATGCCAATTGGTCTTATGTTTGTTAACTGTGCACTGCAACATGGTTTTGAGGACCTTGTTGATGCCTCTACCTATCTGTTGGACTGAGGGTAGTATGGGGAGGTGAACTCGTGGGAGAAGCCTAACCAAGAGGACATTTCGAAAAAGATCTCATTCTCGAAGTGTTTCCCTTGATCAGAGACTAGCTATAGTGGGACTCCGAAGAGGGAGATGACGTGGTTGAAGAAGAAGCGTGTTGTGGTGTCAACGGTGTTGTTAAATGTAGGCATGGCTTCAGCCCACTTAGTGAAGTAATCAACTACGATGACAATTTATTTGTGTCCATTGATCGATGGAGGGTTGCAAGTCATGAAGTCTATGCCCCATTTGCAAAAGGGTCCGACAGTAATGACCGGGTGTAGAAGAGCGGGTGGTGCTTGAGGGAGTTGAATTAGATTGCGTAGCTCAGGTAGAGATGGGAATTTGTTGGTGGGGTGTTCGTCTTTCTCGCATAGCGCACAAGGAGGTTGGACATGTGGGGGAAGTGGAGCGGTGGGCTCTTTCTTTTTCCGTCTTCCCCCATCTGTAGCAGGGGTGCTAGTGAGTGGGAGTGTGGGTGGGATGGTGGGGGTAAGTATGGGAATCTACATCGGGATTCCTTCTATTTGGGGAGGGAGGGATGGTTGAGGGACCATCTTAGGTGGATGTAGATACCATATTGGGATTTCCAACACCATGCTAGGAAGGGTGAGCATTGTGGCAACCTGGAAATATTGTACACTCGGTGGGGGGTAAAAGAAAGGGATTTGGGTAATGTCTTGGGGGACTGTTTCCCAAACTAGGATATGGCCCTGGGGGAGGGGAAGATCAGGGATGGGTAGAGCTAAATAAGTTCCAGGAGATTCCTGAGGGAGGTATTCTACAACTAGTGGGACGTCAGGGGTGAAAGAGGCCTCAGTGGGAGGGAAAGTATCTTCAGTTGTCATTCTGTTGGTGGAAACGACACATACTTGTGCCGAGGGATGGATGAGTGGTGGTGCTTCATGGTATGTCCCAAGAATGGGTTCTTAAAAATTCCAGGGCCCATCTCGATGAGTGGATAGGCATCTGGATTAGTGTGGACAAAAGGGAGGATGTTGTCGATGTTGGATGAAGGGTTAGGCTCATAATGTGATACCTGATCGATGGTAATGATATTTCCATTATGGGGAAACATCATGGTTCGAAACACGGAAGAGGCGATGACCTTCATAGCATACATGTTGCTGTGACCAAAAAAAATATTATAGTCAAGTGGGGCATCGATAACCTCAATGTCTATAAGGATGTTTTTTCCCCTGAGTTCGACGGGGACATTTTGGAAGATCCCCTCGGGAGATGAGGGTCGTTCATCATAAGTCCTCAAAGTAATGGCAAAGGGTATTAGCTTTGGAGAGCCAAGTTTCTGCCATACGGTTTTGGACATGATGCAAGTGGATGCACCTTCTTCGATAATGCAACGGTGGACTGTGATATTCTGGATTTTAACCAGTATTTGAAAAGCGACAAGAGTGGGGAGACGGGGTTCTCCACTATTGAGATCAAATGTGATGAGTTGAGTATCGGCGGGGTCGATTGCCACCAGGGAAGAAAGTAATGATTTTTGTTGAGTAGGACAGGTTTGAATAACTTCTAAGACTGACATGGCAGTGGGGGATTGTTCCAAGTCATCGACCAGACTATAATTGTGGGTTGCCTTAGCTTGAGGGTTGTGGACATTCCTGCGTAACAGGATGTGAGGGATGCGAAGAGGTGTTTTAGTATTAGGGCGCGGAATCATCAAAGGTGGGCCAGTCATGACTGGGGTGGCCTTCGAAGTAGTGGGAGTCGGGTCAGAGGGTGCGCTGTATTGACGACTATGCATTTGTAGAAGGACTTCTTCCTCACTAGTGAGGAGGATAGTTTGATCTACATAAGTGACTGGGTTGTGATATGGTCCTTCCTGTGGTGGGGAAGGTTGTATCTCTTGTTGGGTGTTCATCACCCCTTGATATGGTAGGGGGTTTTGCAACACGGATGGGGGTGGGTGTTGTACATATTGTTGTGGGGTCTGTTGGAGGGAGAGCGTGGTTGGCAGACATGGTCCATTACCAGATTCTTTCATCTATTTGAAGTCTACAATTTGGGGGAAATGGTGGGTATAATGGAAATACTCACTACAAAGGGCACAAGGGAAGTTTGTCCAAATATTTTTGTTTTTCCCTTGGCGTTTTTTGTTATTGCCCCATTGGGGGTTCTGGTTCCCCTGGTTTTGGTTGCCCCCTGTAGGTTGGTTCTGCCTTCCTCTTGGTCTGAGATTATTATTGTTTCGATTTTTTCCTTTATTTATGTCATTGTTCAAATGATGGGATGGATTAGCCGTATTCATCTGTTCAAAATTTTGATACTGCTGAATGGGAGAGGGTTGAACAAAATTAACCCCAGCATGTGGTTGTCCTTATGGTGAAGGAATGGGCTGCGGGCGACCAGGGAATGGAATGTATGGATTATGTTGTGGTAATGATATATAGGATGCATAGGAAGGCTTGGTGCTTTCACTAGTGCTTAGGGTGTAAGCAGAGGTGGAGGGGGTACCGTAACTAGGTTGGGCTGCGGGGCGTATCGTGGGTGCTGGCGATGGTCCGTTGGTGGGTGGAGGAAAGGTCAAGGGGTATGGTTGTTGATAAGGGGGGGATTATAATAAGGGGGTCCACCATATTCTGGTAGATATTGAAGTGTTCCATACATTTGTGGTTGTTGGGGGTCTGAATTGTGGTGTGTAGTGGTACCAATCAATCCATCTGCTGAGTGAGACATCCCAGGTTTTTCCTGGCCAAATGGCATGAGTCTCGGGGCATCAGGTAGTACCGTATACAAGTACCCTGGCTGTGAGTAAATGAGTTCAAATTGTTGGGCCTTGCTAATGGATTCTTATTCAGACTGGGGGAAGGTGGTGGCCAAATATTTGGCAAGGAGGGAAACAAGTGATTTGAGGAACCAATTGAGACATTGTTGTGGAGTAGCTTCAGCTTTGTAGAGACTACGTTGCCGATTCCATTTGTGAATGTGGTTAGCGATGTGCCTGGCGGAGGTTTGTTTAAATTTCGAGAGTAGTTCGAGGCCATTGTCATGATGAATTGGTAGTTGAAAGAAGGTCAAGAAAGCTTTGGCCAGGGACTCAAAGGTCACATGGGATCCATATTTTTCTTCTACATACCACTTAGATGATGGGCCAATGAGTGTACATTGAAATAACCTTAATCAGATGGAATCATCTGTGATGCTATTTGAAGAGAACCATAAGTGAAAGGTCATGATATGGTTGGCGGTATCGTCTCCCTGTTTTCCTTCAAACTTGTGGATGTCTGAAGGAAGTTTGGTAGGCATTGAAGGCCATGTGGGGTTGTGCAATATAGGATCATTGGTGAGTTTAGTCAGATCCGGTATGTTGAGGGAAGCCAAGTATGACATATGAGGTAGTGGCGGAGGATTATTTCTAGCCATGGTCTGAGTCTTTTGCATACATGACCCTTGAGGGGGACTAGGTGGGTTTGTACTTCCCCCTTGAGAAGAAGTTGCCCCCCCGCTTCCATGTAAAGGAGAGTGTGGGGATGTTTGACCTTGGGAAGTGGAACCAAGCAAAGTGGAACCAAGAAAATCTGATCCCAAGATAGTAGCACTCACATGGGTGTGGGAAAGTATGGCCGATGAGTTGGCAAGACTAGGAACTCCCCATAGAATGGGAGGGAGATTCAACAAGCGTCTGGAATGATGGGGATTTTGTGGGTTCCCTATGATGTCCGGCTAGCAAGGTGGATGTGTGCAAATGGTGATGAGAGAAATTAATGAACAAGATACTTTGTATAACTTGGACCTTCACAATATATCTCACAATCGTATGTAATCACAAGAACAACATACATAAATCAATTGATAAAGAAGCATATATTTAGGTAGGTGGATTTTGTCTACGTGGGAGAACAAAGAAAAAAAATGTTTGTGTCCTAAAAGACATAATGTCCTTCCTCTCAAACAACACTGGACCTTCCAATAGCACTCAACAGTGGGGTCTGAAGCCACCGGAAGAGGAACTAGTGAAGGATGAAGTAATCAGTTATAATGAGGGGTAGAGGGTGCATATCCTGAAAGAGCTGGCGATATTTCCCAATAGCCACGTAAAATTCGATCAAGGTGCAATTGCTGCCCACAATTGTCTCCTGGGTAGATTTCCTAAAATTTGGTCACTAGGTACCTCGGTCAAAGTGCGACATTTAGATTTTCGTCCTAAGAAATGGGTCACGGGTTGGATCCTGTCCAAGAGGTGAGTGCCTCAAGGGGGGATGCACAGAACAACAGGACCTTGGCCTTCAACCCTTCATGAGTATCTCCCTGCCTTATGGTGTTAGGAACACTTGACTTGGAGGATTTAAAGTTCCCTATTTGACAACTTCTATTGTTTGAATATGTGAGAACCAGACAATGGGGAGTTATTTGGATGCCTATCCCCGAAATCCTACCTAGACAAAAAAAATTTCTTTTGGTACCTCTTGTCGAGGAAAACTTAGTGAGTTTTTAGAATAATTTTAGATGTTGTTGTTTGAGATATTGGGGGTGTGAGACAATCTCGTTGAATTTAAGGGGGAGTGGATAGTTTCGTCAAGAAAAGGGTGGGGTGTTTCAGAATCCCTTTGGAGGAAACTTACTTCAACCTCCACATTTCGAGATGAAAAACTATGTGAGTGAGTAGTGAATTTGTGTGTGAACAAGTGAAAGTGTGACAATATTTTAATAAATTAGGTGTCATCTTGCTGCATTTGGACTTTGCTTGGTCCTTACAAGTTATTATTACCTAATTAACTAAATGTTGTTGGTACAACCTTGCGGAATTTTAAAGTCCCTAGGAAACTAGCATGTGGACATGTGGGTCCTTACTATTCCTTTAAATCCCTATTGTGATTTAATCTAAGAAAGCTTTGAAACTATCCTAGATTGTGGACATGTGGGCATGTATGGGCCCGTTACAAAACCTTTAAACTTCCCTAGTGATTTAATCTAAGAAAGTAAATTTCAACACTATCCTATCTTTGTAGCATGTGGGCATGTATGGGCCCTTAAAATTTTAAGATGTGTTTGAAAAATAAACTAAGAGCAGTCCCGAGGGGGTTGTTTTCCTCTTCTAAAGATTTTGTCTTTTTAAGGGAGATGAAATTTTCCTTCAATCTCTTTCTGATTCTCAAGATCACTTTAGGGCGCGAGAGAAGAGAATACTCAACGATTGATATCCAATTTCTGGTCCCAATGCAAGTTTTATATGTGATGTAGAATGATTCCAACTTAACTTTAGTCAAAGCAAGCCATCCATGTGGCAAAATGAAAAAAAAAAATAGGAAAAATAATGATTTTAACCCCTAAGTGCCTATGTTTTGACTAATCCCTTTATATGGAGAGGGAATGGAAGTGTGGTGTAGATTACAATATGCATGGAATCAATTTTAAGAAAGCTATGGACCCTCTATAGATCACAAAAAGCTTACAATGTGTGTTTTTCTGCACAAGTGCACGGGTCTCAGAATAGACAGAGGCGTTGTGAGCGCCAATGCGTGAACTGAACATGACTTATGGGTGCAGGTGCACATAAGGCGCTAAGAAATATAGTGGTTTTCACGCACGTGCGTTGAAGACATGCCTGTGGGTCAAAAAACCCGTGCACGTTTGTTACACATCCGTGAAGAAAATTTTGGATGAAATTCTCTCAGCTCAGCTTTGAATTTGGCTTTCTGCAGGTCGGCTTGGGCCGGTTATGTTTCCTGTAGGTTAAATAAACAGAAAGAAGAGATAAAATAACCCAAATGGGGTAGGAAATTGATACCTTTCTTCAGTGGAGTCACCAATCTGTTGCACCTCTTTTGTCACCGAAATGAGCAACATAGGGGTGCTTACAAGCCCAGTTGGGTCAGCTAGGCAAGACAACAGTAGAGGAAAGAGTTATAAGTGTAAAGCATAAAAGATAAGAAAATAATTAAACTAAGAATGATAAAAGAAATTAAACTATAGTGCATAAGGACATTAGAAAAATAAACAAACAAGACTCATTGCCACCAATGGAAAGGATTATATTAGTGGAAAGAAAACACCAAAGAGAAAGGGAGACTTGGGGTCCCCTCTCCCACTAAGGGAGGGATCTTGGATCCCCAAATATTAAGCTCTTCTTGCAAGTGAGGAACTAAAATGAAATGGTGAAGAGAATCCAAAGCACATCCAATCTAGAGGTGATATGAATGGCTAATTGAAATGGTGTTAGCATGCTCTTGATGTGGAAAGAGGATCCTTCAAGAGAATATCAACAACATAACAATACAAATGAATTCCTTGAAAATGTAGTGCACCCATGGCCTCTTTTTATAGAATAACTTTGAGGCATTATTTAACCAGCTTTTAGTGTGAACAAGGGGCCATTTAGGGCACCCTTATGTCTTTGACCAGCGACCCAGTCGGATCCAGCCGAGATTTGGATGTCAAATCGAATTGGAAGCTGAACCAGAAGTGGGTGGGAGGCCGACTAATATCATAAATGCGTTGTTTTGAGGGATGCGCGATTTTTTGCGTCCATAGTCATGCATCGTGCACATGTGCACTTTTTCCTGCATTTATGAATGGTGCATGTGCGCGCGCTCCTTGTGTAGTCTTAGTGCATGCTGCTTTTATTGTTGATTGTATAGTTTTTGGGCTTTTGGAAATGCATTTTTGGTCCATGGGCGAACTAATAGCTATTTGAAGATGTTGGATTCCTGTAACCATTTGCGGACATAATTTTAGTGATAACAAGGCTAAAGAACATGTTATTGTCCTTGCCTTAATATCTTTCACTACTAGATTATGCTAGAAAGCCAATTTTCTTGAAGATTTTTCTAAGGGCCTTGCCATTGCAATAGCCTCTCAAATTTTGCTTCATCTAAGTCGTCATCTACTTCTTCTTTGAACTAAATAAGGAGGAAAACTACTAGGGCCTAGGGTTACCTACTTCCTAGTATCCTTTTTCCCCCCTAGGGTTTGGTGATTGAAGCCTTGGGATACCAACGCTTCAATTATTGACCCCTCTTGTCTCTAGTTCTCTCATTATCATTTGTTCCTTCAAGATTTTTCACTCCCTAAAAGGACTCCATTTACCCTAAAAAATCATTTATCTAAGATTTACTATTGAATGATTGAAAAAAACTACTATCAAAATATATACCTTAAGCTCTCAACTAACTACTCCTAACCGTAGAATAGTCTAATATACTAACCTATTTTCTTATGTTACTAAAGTAAGCTACAACCATATATTGCAACACTAAAATCACCTAAAAGAAATTGAAATGTTTTATTAATACACTACCTTATTTGATTTTTTCAAATGCTAGTACTTTGATATTGATGAGTGATTATTCTTGGTCATTTTGAAGCCGTTTTAAGGCATTTACTGTGAAGTTATTGTATTATAAAAAATGTTGCTATAAATTTCTGTTTGCTTCACCATATATCAACTATTGATTTTACTGATAAAGTCCATGGTTTTATGAAGTACTAACAACAAGTTGTACTTGCAAAAAATATATTTTCTTGTTGTTTTGTTTTGGGCATGTACATCTAAATTATTTAATACTTCATTGGTTAAAATCCTGGGACTTTCTGATTAGTGTGACCCGTGAGAGAGGACATTTTCACTTTTTCCTTCTCAAACCCCCAGGTCACCAGGGATGTCTCTCCTGGGCCATCAACCATAAATAGAAAGAGGCATCCTATTGAGGTGACAGTGATAGGATAACCTCCCGTTACGCCAATTTTCCTTCCATTAACCTTTCCTTGGGATCAAAGTACAACTTATGCGATAACATGGTGGATGCCATTTTGAAATCTGTGACCATCTGTGGTGGTGAGAGGGGTTTCCAACTGTGCAAAAGGGTATTTCTTATCATGTAGTATGTTGACACTCCATATATGCAACTCGAGGACCTTGAGACATAATGTTTTTTGTTATCCACAAAATGGGGATAACACTGTTCAAAATGGAATGTTGGGTCACTCTCTCTTGTATACTTATGCACATTGTTTTATTCCTCTATACTAAACCTTATTTACATGAGTTTGTTGTATTGTGGCCCATGTTTTATCCCCTCTCTGTGCACAACCCACTATCTAGTTGGATTTGCCTTTAATACGACATCAAGTGCTAATATCCTTTACTGTTTAGGTACCTACAATTCAAATGCCTTTATAGACATGCTTATATCAGTTAATTTCTCACACCTGGGTGGATCACATAGCTCTGTTCTAATTTAGCACAAGGATCGGTTTATGCATGCACATCGACTAATTGACACTTCATGCATCCTTTGTTGTCAATGCTCTAGACTTACTTCTGAATCTGATGCACATGAACTAATATGTCTCCAACTCAGTGCACTATCTGTTATTGGTTTGACATAATCCTCCATCTGCGCAGTCATGTTATATAAATTGTCAATGTCATTCCCTCTTGTTGGCTCTATGTATCTCTTTCCTTCTAATGGGTCCAAGGGTGCAATAAATTTCAAATCTCCAACCTCAAATATCATCTCCCTCCTTTTCAATTTAATGATTTCCTAGTTATCTAAATCCCATCAGTGATGGATATGGTTGAATATCATCCACTATATCAATAAATTTAAACTCTTCCATTCCGCACACCCCATCTATGTTCACATATACTCTTTTCAAACGATCGATCGAGACTATTTTGTGTTGATTTGCGAGCCTTAATTGAACATGATACCATACTAACTTTGGTTTTCCCATCATCTCCCATGTCTATTTCAGTAAAACATTCATGTCAGATCCTAAGACCAAGATGACATTATCCACACCATACTCCTCAATCTGCACACCAAATTAGAATTCTTCATTGGTTCTTGTCCTGCGCAGTACATGATTTACCATCCTTTGTGCGACAACAATTTCTCTTCCTCATGTGCAGTGATCAATCATGTCATATAGTGTACTCAATGTAGTTTCATCCTTCATTAACTTTACACAACTAAAAATTTTTGTTAGCGTGCTTACCTTTCTCGTTGGTTTCTCTAGCACAATGTGATCTTCTATACGAGGCGCAGACGATGTTGATGCTCCCTAATCCTATCCAAGTACTTCTTTTCTTGCTTTCTGATATGTCTCCCTTTTCTGCTAAGGATCAAACATTGGCATAGGCCCTGCTAACTTCCTTATCCATTGCTCAGTCTAATTTCCTTGATTCATTATATCAACCCTTTATCTAGCTCCTCTACACATAATAACTGCTATTCTTGGTCCCTCATTAATGTTTTCAGCTAATATCTTCTGCACATTCTGATTTTGATCTGGTTATGGTTACCTTTGGCCTTCCATTTCGTAAATAGTTGAGGAAAATATTCCATCGCATGATCCAATGCTCTGTAGTATGTACACGTTGTACATGGATTTGAGCAGTCACTAGCCAAGTGTCCTAGTTGATTACAATTATAACATATTATCAGTCCTCTTCCTCCCCTACCAAAATTTCCTCTGCCTCAACCTCTACCAAATTTTCCTCTGTTCCCTTGATTGAAACCTCTTTGATTTTTATATTGCGGACCAACCCCTTCTGCTACATCATCCTCTTCCTAAATCCTATACATATTTGATGTGCACTCCCTCATTAAGTCGAACACATCGCGATCCTTCTATTCATGTCCCACAGACTTGAAAAAATTGTAAAATAAATTCCTTGGTGTACTCTAATACTTCTGTAGTAATGGGCACTCAGTGGGATGATGGCCCCATTTCTTACATATCTCACAGTATCCACCCCCTGGTAATGGATTTCATGCTCTAGCTGCCAAATACTGCATGAATGCTAGGAATTTGTCCTTGTGATGGCCTTGAGTTTTGCACTTGGTACACCAAACGTTTTCTCATTTCTCCTTCCCTTTTGTAAGCTAGGCTAGTTGAATCGTCAACACAGCCAAATGCATTTGAACGTGTGCCAATCATCCACACTATCTCCTACCGGAGATGACTCTAATTTCATTACAATTTACAACACCTCGGGCTACGACGTAACCTTTTGCTGAATCAATGGCCTTTGAATGTGTGGTAGAAGCCTTGCAATAAACCATTCTTGATGATGTCGATCTAGGATTTGGAAAGTCAGTCTACCCATCACATCCTTAAATATATTATCAAAATATGATACTGAATCGGTTTGTACTTGTTTATTTCCTTCAGTTTTTTTATGTATTTCAATTCTAACTTTGGCTTTTTGAACTCCTTCAACAATGCTTTCTTTATTTATGCCAAAGTTATGGCCTATCCTGTAGGTGTGATACTCTGCAAATTCATATCCCATACTAGTGCATGAACTCTAAATGTTGTCGCTAACTATGCAATCTTCACAACCTCATCTTGTATATTCTTAGTGGCCCAAATTGTTTCAGAGACAAACAGATGTTGTTATGGATCCTCTGACCCTACTCCCTAAAACTCAGGAAGTCTAAGCATATTATCTACCCATTCCATGTTGCTTTGTGTAGTCCCTCCTCTTGGTGATGTTGGTTGATTCTGACTCTCACTGTATGCATTACTTCCAATATTTTTACTAATACCACTTTGTCCTCCTTGGCTAACTACGATGGATTTTGAAATATATTCGACTATTATCTCTGATTTTGGTGACACATAGAAGGTTGTGGATTCAACACAGGTCTCAGTCTGAGAAGGACTTAACGACTCTCCTATTACTGGACTGGACTGGATCTCCTCTTCTTATCCTCCTATATATAATATTTCCACAATTCATACTAGTGTGCAAGGTTCTCTCCCCTCTGAATCACTATGTGGCTCTCCTTTCTCAACTCCGGTATTTTTCCTCTTGTACCTCCTTCCTCTGGGAAACTCTCCAAACTCATATTATTCCTTTGGTATATTGTCTTCTTGCATCCATAATCCCTCCCTTCCTTTTTCACCACTTTCTTCATTCTCTCAGACAATCCTCTTGGAATCCCTTGTTTCCCCTATGTGCATGAACCCATTCATCTGTTATATTCCATGATCATCACTTGTTTTTCACACAATAAAAATTTTATCCATGTACCTAATGATTTCAAGAATCTCTCACACAAACTTTTCAAAAAGTCCCTTTTTTGCAACACTATATGATTGAATGCAATCTACTACAAACTATGTAATATATCCTCGTAATATGCTATCCAACCAAAATTCAAATTCGCTAGTAGTTGGATTACTTGCAGAATTCAATTGTCTTACCAATTTAGGAGTCTAATTCCTCAACATTGTTTCCCTAAACCTTCTAGTTTTCTCTACTAACCTTTCTAGCCACTCAGTCAGAATAATTGGGAATTTACCAAAGAAAATTTCAAGCAGATATATGTACACATACCTTTGCAACCATTGTTTGTCACTCATCTGAGGATTCATGTTATCTTGTCATGAAAACACCCATTCATTTATTTCCAACCATTCTTTGATCTCCTTCTTAGTCGACCTCCAAAACATTCCCTTAATCACAATTTATCGGTCCTGGAAACAAAACAATTTCTTGGCACTGTGTGCAGGTTGCAATACCCTAGGTTCGAGTTATTTGTTACCAACAAAACTCACCAAACACAGTCCCTTTCAGCATCACCTGCTTTCACAGATGAAGTCTCACCCGAGGTATCTATTGGGACTACGAGAACAAGGTTTCTACAATATTGAGGGAATGGGAGGAAGTCATTTGGTTCATTCTTTCTTTTTTCTATTAGTGCATGTAACTCAGTTCCTATTCAATACTAACTTACATATGATTCAAATTCCTATAATTAGTATAATATAGATTCATCTATACTCCATTGTTGTAACAATTATTCTTATTGCGCAAATATTCAACATGAGGTAAAAATAATATCCTATGCATCCATCCATAATCCATAAGAAAACATATAAAATACAGACAAAACATGATTCAATATCATCTCTTCAACATTCGTTTGTTCATTATTCTCATCACATACTGTTACATTCAAGAACCAACTACACCAGGAACCCCATCTTCCACAAAACATTGAGGGGTCCCTCAATACATCTCATAGACTATACCTCAACCTCGAATAGAACACAACATAACAGAACATAACCCAACATAACCCTTAATATCCCAACCTGTTACATATTTATATAGAAATCTAGGGCTAAAAACCTTAATTTTCTCATCCCAACAATACCTCATTACAATGCATGCCTAGTTCAGTTAACTAGCTGTTCAACTTCTTTATTCTTCTTTTCAATCTGCATGTTGCTTTTCTATTTTTATTTTATTGCTAGAATGTCGATCTATCATATTTCTTCCATTATTTATTCTCTTTCTCTCTTTCCTTATCCATTGTCGGATTTATTCTTCTATCTATGCATTGTCTTCCTCCTATGCATTTTCCTCCTTCTGTGCACTATCCTTGTAGATGCGCCTTAGTTGCATGCTCACTGTATTTCCTTCTTATTCTACACACTTTTTATATACTTATGATTTTTTCCCCAAAAAATATCCAAAATTCATGTCTAACAGTGGCCATATTTCCTCCTTGTATCGATAGAGCATTCCTACAACTCCTTTGATCACTATTTGATAATCAACCTCCTAGAGTACCAATTTTTCTGGTACAAATTGTTGAAGGAGATGAGGGGATTTCATAGCACCATATATATTGATATAAGTGTCAGGATCCATTAAGTACCAATCCCTGATACTCTTGATAATATCCATTTTTGTGTCAGTCATGTATGGGGTCGGTGTGTAGAAGATGAACTCATATAACAGATCCATGATGTGTTCATAGATATTCTGGTACCCTATCATGTACTTGTTCTCCCAAATCACTTTGCAATATATATGGATGGAGGCGTCTGTTGGATACCATGCCCAACCCATGTTTGGGTACTGGTGGGTGACGCACATGATGTCTATAAGATATGATGACATATGGAAACTCGAGACAATCCTGAGTTGAGATTTTACAATTGCAGTGATGGCCTCTGCCATGTTCATTGATAGTATGTTGTCCCAATTGAATGATAACCATTTGTCTACATAATATTATATTAATGACAGGTACAAGAGGGTAAAATTGGAGGTGTCTTTCTCCCCGTAAATCTTGCATAACATGGACAACATGTATTGATAAGGATTTTTAAGAGTGGTTGTGGGATACCCACCAGTGGGTCTGAGTTTGAACTGCTTATCTAGCTTATAACATGTGGGGCATAGATCCTTGGATGAATATTTAAACTCACCAAGAAGTTCGCTTTATATATTTGTGGTCCCTTTTCCAGATGATATCATTTAGCTAGGTATGTGGGTTGGAATGATGCTATGGGTTTCCCCCTAGTGTTGTAAACAAACCTTCTCCCCACATCCATTTGTTTCAGTATCTAGTAATTGGCATCGATGTAAGGGAATAAAACAATGTGGGATGCTACTATGAATATCCCATACTTTCTAATGTTCTTGAAAATATTTAGTTCATCCTGGTCTTCAACATCTATATAAAAGCTCTGCTTTTTGAACATTTGATACACATCTCCCCATATAAGTACATCTCCTTTTTTCTAAGAATCTAGAAGTGTTGTTGTAAATTGCCATGACAATATCCGGTTCTGTAATATACCAAATATAAAAAGTATGTAGAACATAAATAAAATCCTAGTAATGGCAGAATGACAACAATATAACCACAATAATAACCACAATGACACTGAAATGATATAAGAATAACAACAAAAATATCTCTTTGATTCTGAGAACAATGTTCATGGGCCTCTTTGAGGGGGAAACCTCCAGTCGAGCAGAGCTCTATTACAATAATCTCCAAGCTAGGGTTTTCATACCCTCGACTCCTATTTATACTAAATATGTCTATCAAAAGAAGCATCTAGAGGAAGATCCTTCTAGAAGTGGAAGCTTCTATTAGGTATTCTTACATTCGACTTATTATATTTTATTGCAGGGCCTTATTAATATTGACCTTTATTACATCTGAATATATTGTTCTAACTATGTGCGGGTTAGGACCCTAACATGTCCTCCCCCTTAAAAACAACCTTGTCCTCAAGGCTTGAGATGTGGAAATTGCTGCAGAATGGTAGTTGGTTCCCAAGTGGCATCTGCTGGAGTTGTATATTTCCATTGGATTAACACTTCCTTGATGGTTCTCTGATGTAGGTGACGCTCACATTGGTCCAAAACTGCTTGTGGTTGTTTCCAAATGGATCCTTCTTTGGCTAACTTGGGAAGGTTGGTTTGAATATGACACTTAGTTCTGACCACCTTCTTTAAGAAGGAAACATGAAAAACATGATGTAGCTTTGAATGACTGGGAAAAGCTAACTGATAGGCCACCTGTCCACATGCTTGAGAACTATATAAGGACCATAAAATTTGGGTGCTAGCTTCTCACAATGCTTGGCCTTGAGGGAATTCTGCTTGTAAGGTTGCAAGCAAAGAAACACCTGATCCCCTTCTTCAAATTGACGTTCAAAGTGACCTTGATCTGCTTGTTTCTTCATGTGATTTTGTTCCATGAAAAAATTCTCTTTGAGGGTACGAAGAATATCCTCTTGAACTGTAAGTGTTTGGTCAACCGCTTGGACCTTTGAGACACCAGGTCAGTATGAGATAAATGAAGGTGGCTTCTGTCCATATACCGCTTCAAAAGGAGTCATGCGTGTAGATGTATGGTATGAAGTGTTGTACCACCATTCAGATAGGGGTAACCATTGAGTCCATTGATTTTTATTTTCCGAGGAAAAACACCTCAAATATGTTTCCAAATACTTGTTGACAATTTCTGTTTGACCATCATTCTGGGGATGATAAGTTGTACTGAGATGCAATTGGGTGCCTTGTAGCTTGAAAAGTTCTTGCCAAAAATTGCTTGTGAAAGTGGGGTCGCGATCAGAAACAATAGAGTGTGGCATGCCATGGAGATTGAAGACCCGATCCATGAAAATTTGAGTCACCGTGGATGCTGTAAACGGGTGTTGAAGAGAACAAAAATGAGCATACTTGGAAAGGTGATCAACAACCACCATGATGACTGATTTATTTCCCGATTTGGGTAAGCCTGTAATAAAATCCATAGAGATGTCCTTCCAAATAACAGTTGGAATCGGGAGTGGTTGTAGTGTGCCCAGAGATTTTACTATTTCTCCCTTGTTGTGTTGACACACATCACATTCAACGACAAAATTATGAATTTCCTATTTCATACCATCCCAGAAAAAAAGAACGTTTGACCCTATCATAGGTTTTGGTGAACCTGGAGTGCCCCATTGTCGGTGTAGCATGAAGCTCAGAAAGTACCATGGATTTAAGATTTGATTTTTTACTTAAATACAAATGGCCTTTGTATCGAAGCTCGTCATGGAGCCAAGAGTGCCCTAGGGGAGTTGGAGCACTGGACTGCAATTGTTGGATCAGTTGTGAAATTTTGGGATCTTGTAGCCATTCGTGCTAAACAGCTTGGATCCAATCTGGTACAATGAAGGAAAGAGAAAAAATGGATCCTTCATCTTCATATTTACGGGAAAGTGCATCCACAACCACATTTTCTTTGCCTTTCTTGTAAATGGTCTCATAATCATAGCCAAATAGCTTAGTTACCCATTTTTGTTGCTTCGGGGAGGAAATGCGTTGTTCCAAAAAATACTTGAGGCTTTGATGGTCTGTCTTAATTTGGAAGCATTGCCCCAATAGATAAGGGTGCCAAAAATCAATGACATGAATAATAGACAACATTTTCTTTTCATAGATAGATTTGCCCATATTTCTTTCAGATAGTTGCTTGCTGGTAAAGGCCAAAGGTCGACCCTCTTGCATAAGGACAACACCAATTCCTTTCCCTGAGGCATCACATTCCAAGACAAAGGTCTTTGTGAAATCGGGAAGGGCTCGGATTGGAGTGGTGCACATGGCCATATTGAAGGTTTGAAAATCTTGAGAAGCAGCTGAAGTCCAAGTGAAAGAGTTCTTTTTTAGGAGAGCAGTGAGGTGCTGCAATCTTTCCGTAATTCTTAACAAACTTGTGATAATAACCTGTTAAGCCCATAAATCCACGTAATCTTTTGAGAGTCTTGGGGTGAGGCCAGTCTTGCATAGCTTCAATATTTTTAGGATCCACATTGATGCCATCCTTTCCAACCATATGACCCAAGTACTCTACTTTTGAGGCACCAAAAGCACATTTAGACTGTTTCAGGAAAAGTTGGTGCTGAGAGAGTAGATGGAGAACTCGATCCACATGAGAAAGATTTTATGTCCAGGTCTTGCTATAGATGAGGATATCATCAAAGAAAACTAAGAAAAAATGATGGAAAAAAGGACATAAGACATGATTCATGAGGCTTTGGAAGGTGGAGGGGGCATTACATAGGCCAAAGGGCATGACCAAAAACTCATAGTGGCCCTCATGAGTTCTAAAGGCAGTCTTGGGAATGTATGACTCTTCCATACGTATCTAGTGGTAGCCCGAACGAATATCAAGTTTAGTAAATAATTGGGTGCCACTCAGTTCATACAGGAGGTCATCAATGACAGGAATGGTAAATTTGTCTTTAATGGTAAGTTTTTTGAGGGCACGGAAGTCAGGACACATTCACCAAGAACCTTCTTTCTTCAGGACCATGACCACAAGAGAAGAGTAGGGGCTCATACTAGGGCGGATAACGCATGCATTAAGGAGTTCTTAGACCATTTTCTCAATTTCATTTTTTTGGGAAAAGGGGTGACGATACAAATGAATATTGGGAGGAAGGCTTCCGAGTACAAGGGGAATGGAATGATCATGAACACCATGTGAAGGAGGGAGTCCCTAGGGAGTGGAAAATACCACTTGATGTTTATAAAGGATATCTTGGAGGTCTTGTAGCACCGAGGGTGTTTCTATTGCTGGGATGGCATGGAGTTGAGAAATAACACCAGAATGACCCTTTTTGAGCATCTTTTCCATGCGATGGGAACTAATAATCTCAGGTGAACTGGTGGTGATGCCTTGGAACTTATATTGGTGGCCCTCATGGTCAAATTGCATGGTTAATTCCTTAAAATCCATGAGAATGGGACCCAAATTCCTTAGCCAGTCTGCACCCAACACAATGTCACACCCGCCCATGTCTATAGAAAACATATGAGATTTCAGGTGGTAGTCACCAATTTGGAGACACACATTTTCACAACACCCTCCACATTTCATGGAGCCACCATTGGTAATCATGATTTGGAAATTATTGACAACATGGATGTAGCAATGAGTTTCTTGGGAAATGCGGCAATGAATTAAATTATGGGTGCTTCCACTATCAACCAGAATGATGACCTTCCAGTACTTGATGTAACCGATTAGCTTGAGGGTTTGGGGAGCAGAGAAGCCAGTGAGAGCATTGACAAAAATGACTGGTTCTACTTTGGGAGGGTCTGAGGGAGGGGTTATGTCGGGGGTTTCAGGTGACTCAGACACAAGGGGAGTTTCAATATCCTCTTCTGAAATATCCTCGGAGATGGCCATAAACAACTTTTGTTCCTTACACTTGTGGCACGGGAAATATTTTTCATCACAATTAAAAGAAAGGCCTTTGAGTTGGCATTCAACCATTTCAGCCCTGGTCAATTTTTGGATCTTTAGTGGAGCAAAGGGAGTAGTGGGGTTTAGTGGTTTAGGGTGAGGGATAAAGGAGGGTTTTCGGTTTTGAGAAGATACAACCTGTTGTGCTTCTTTATCTCTTTTAGTATCCTCCACCCAACTCTGAGGCCAAGCCATGAGGACATGGGCCCAAATATCTTCCTTGAGGCCACTGATAAAACATTCTCGGAAAAAGGCATCAGACATGCCCTCTGTCTGGAAAGCCAGGCGCTCAAAGGAAACTATAAAGTCTTCCATTGTTCCTGATTATTTCAACATTGTCAAATGACCCAAATGGTTGGTGTCAGTGTCAAAGAATTCATAAATCTTTGCCAAAAAGTGTGTCCAAGCAATATACCCTTGACGAGAAGTTTTTATCCATTGCCACCATTTCCAATGTTCTTTATCAAGATGGAGAACACCATACCAGAGTTTGGCCAAGTAATCTGTAATGCCGTATAAAGAGAAATAATGTTCCATTTGGGTTACCCAACTAGTGGGGTCCGAGCCATCAAATTTGGTCACATCCACCCACGGAAGGCATAGGTCACATTGAAAGTGATGGTTCTGAAAGTTATGGGAATGAGAGGAATGGTCACCTCTAGTATGTGGATGTGAGGAAGAGGAAGGGTTATCTGTAGGGATATGCAGTTTGGTGCAGAGTGCCGAAAAGATAGATTCAAGCTGGGTGGTGAGGTCTTGTTTGATTTCCTCCATTGAGGATTGCATGTTTGTATTGATGGAGACAACATTGGCACTGAGTTGTTTTACTTCTTGTTGGGTCTCGATGAGACCATATTGTAAGGTGTTGAAGTGAGATTCCAATTCTTGGCTACGGGTATGGGCCATGAGGATGGGGGAACTGAAAAGGGGCGGGCATGGTCAAAAATTTTGTCAAAAAATGATATGGATGAAAGTGATAAGGGAAAAGAGATGAATCTAATGGAATAGGTCTAAAACCTATAGAGTTATACTCCGATCCGAAGAATACTACAGAGAGGAAATTCCCAAATGCTTAACTAGAAAGAAATGTGTATTTACTTGGCAACCCGAACACATTTGCACGGCAATAGATCTTGTCTATTTTAATTTGTTTATGTTTCTGTTCCCAAGGGTTCTACAGACAAGGGTTTTCCCTGTGCTATTTCTCTCTGATATACATATGGGGTCCAACAGTAGTACTCAGCCCAATATCTTAGGGCACTAACTAAGGAGGATAGACTGTACCCTTAGCCGTACTACCTGACTACCCAAGTACTAGAGAGTATATTCCCAAGTGATGTTCTCGGTGGCACTATAGAATTCAGGAGGCTGATCAGTTTATCTAAAGAGGGCTTCAGGAAATCTAGGCCGATCCATACACAGGTGTTGTATGATGCGCTACCACTCGAAGGGGTACCAACAGGGGTTACAAGGGTCGCCAACAGATGTGCGCTTAAGAACCACTTGTATTTCCTGCGTGTATGAGTCCCTCAACCACATTTTTATGAGCATAACGACATATCTCTGTGGATTAAAGATGCCAGAATATGTCTCTACCTTAAAAAAAAAATTACCCACAATTTCTACCAAGGAAAATGCTTTGATACCACTTGTAATATACCATATATAAAAAGTATGCAGAATAGAAATAAAATGCTAGTAATGGCAGAATAACAACAATATAACCAGAATAATCACCACAATAACACTGAAATGATATAAGAATAACAACAGAAATAGCACTTTGATTCTGAGAGAAATGTTCACGGGCCTCTTTGAGGGGGCAACCTCCAGTCGAGAAGAGCTATATTACAATAATCTCCAAGCTAGGGTTCTCATACCCTCGACTCTTGTTTATACTAAATATGGCTATCAAAAGAAGCATCTAGAGGAAGATCCTTCTAGAAGTGGAAGCTTCTATTAGGTCTTCTTACATTCGACTTATTCTATTTTATTGCAAGGCCTTATTAATATTGACCTTTATTACATCCAAATATATTTTTCTACCTATGTGCGGGTTAGGACCTTAACAGGTTCATCTTCAATCTATTGATCTATTTTGGAGGATTCGGTGGAAGGTGTTTTTATGGTTGTTTTATTTCTAGTAGAAACATATGAACCTGACAAATTAAAGATGAGATCAGTGCAAGGACATAATCATAATCGATACATGTTCATCCAAAAAAATAATAATTTTCCTGAGCATATTATAAGAAATACCCGAGGAATCATTGGTGATGATGTTGGGGGAAGGTCATCATATAATGAGGAAAGAATAATGGCAGGCATGGTGAACACCTTAGAAAAAACCAGAGTAGAAAAAGGTCCAAGAGGTTTGAAACTAGAGCATTTATTACGAACTGCTTCGATGGCTATCAGAAGAATTTCCAAGAAAGTTAATGGAAAGAGATTTGGTGTATACTGACGATGTTTGTGTTAAATCATCCGGTAATACTGAAGAAGTCTATATCAAGTTGTTTGAGGTGACTAGGTGAGTTAGTGTTGAGTTTTCCGATGAGGGGAAGGAGTTGTATGAAGAATTGATAGAGTTAGTCTTAACTCCTTCAGTGAATACATAAGGAGTTAGTGAAAAATGCCCCTTCTTGGGATTTTGATCTGTCGAAGAACAAAGTCTAGATCTCAGAAGTGAAGTTGGGAACTCACTTGTCTAAGTATACTTTTGGAATTTCCTTTTGATCTTTTACGATCTAAGCATGAATATTGTGTTCAGGTTCACTATATTGTTCAACTATTTTAGGATTGTACGATAGTGGAAACTCTGACCTTTGTGAAAATAATACTTCGGATAGGCATGGTGAGAAATTACCAAATATAGAGTCGTAAGAATAATTTTCTAGTGTTGGAAATATGCCTACAACAGAGATGACGCAGATGATCAAGGCGCAGATGATCAAGGTTGGCGCAGATGATCAAGGTTGTCATTGATGGCAATCGATTGTTTATGAAGAACAGATGTTGAAACATGCTGCAACACAAATG
>ML794119.1:255238-266164 GCA_009831015.1 Picea engelmannii
TTCAAAGTTAGAAAAGGAGAGAAATTATTAATAATCTACACTAACTGATTCACCCCCCCCCCTCTCAGTTAGTTCATACCTGTAACATCTAGGACCGATAATTCAATAGAGAAGGGTTCGTTAGGGGATTCCAAGTTAGTGACAGTGTGCTTCAAATATTTTTCCCGGTTAATCCTGATCATGTTATGATTTACCTTAAAAGATAACCACGAGTGGGGAAAATCCATACTGAAATATCCATGTATATTTTCAGACAAATCCCTACTTAACAACATCCCATATGCTTCTAGAATATCTACAATTATTATGTCTATGACGTGGTGGAATTTTGGGTTAGAGGCAATTCAGATCATGACATCCTTCAGTTCACCAATTACCTTAACTTCGGTTCTATCTAGTTGAATAATATGCGTGTCACTTTTGGTAGGGGTAGCATTCAACTTATTTCACATTGACATAGGCATGACCTTCTAAGAAGCACTGGACTCAACTAAATAGTTGTGCGGATTTATGTTGTAGATTTCAAAGGTTAACAAAAAAAGTGGGACATATGACCAAGATTTCTTATTGGCAGACATCGTATTCACATTAGGCCTTCTAGATTCCCATATTTCCCTTTCCCTGAGATTGGATTTGGGTTAGGATTTAACATGATATTGTCATCCTCTTCCAAGGCTTGTACTAGTAGATATTTTTGCTGAGGAATTTTTCATAAGTCCATTACTAAAATGTTGTCTTTCAACTTTTTCAAGTATTCTACCACATTATATTCCAGTTTTGTTGTTTCACGAACCTAGAAATTTGGGGTGTGATTAAGTGGTTGGGTCGGTTGATACGAGGAGGATTTTTTCTCAGACATATTAGGAGCTTGTGCTATGACACGTTGATTCTACATGATGGGTCCGTCGCTCCTAGTTTGGAATGCTAGATCTTCCAGTAATTCCTCTTCTTCTAAAGGGATACCATAATATGATGTATGGATGACATCCCATATAACCATAGTTGTTTGATCAGGTGGTTCAATAACCTCATATTCTATAGTTTTTTATGTTTTGTCATTGGGCTATTCATTTAGAGCACAACCATCTAGGAAACGGTTAGCAAACAAGTTCATGGCATTAAATCATTGAGGGAATTCCTTTTTTGAATGATGTTCTTGATTGTAATTACAATAGGAATCAAAGGCCACTTCCCATGAATCAATGCTCAATTTATAAGGTGGGCATTATATGGCTTTAAATGGTGGAGGTATTCTAAAAATTTTTTTGTAGGGTGTAGGGTTTCATGTGCCTTCCCCTACGTTCCTTTTCAAGTCTACAATTTCATTAGATAGTTTCTTAACCATCCTTTGTAGAATTTCCAAATGAATGTTATCCTTTTCAATGCTTTATTTTTTTGGTTTACCTAGCATTCGTGTTAGTAAGAGTCCCCTCCTAGGTGTTTAGTATGTTTCCTTCTTCAAAAAGGAGATCTAGCTATCTTTGCATCCTTTCATTTGAAATTCAATAATTTTGGCTTCCTCAAAATTCTCATCGAGAGTGATTTTAGCAGCCCTCTTAATGAACATAGAGATGGAGGTTGGTAATGCATTAGTATATACCTCAATCTACAGTTCTTAGGAAGGTTTAGCATTAGGTTGAAATTTTTTAAGGATGGTATTGAATCTTTGATTAAATTCTTTGACCTTCTCTTTGGGACCCATGGTGGCGAAAAAACGTTGAGCCATCAAGGCCCCGATAGTTGTCTCTTCAGCACATATCAGAAAAATCGACTGGGATTTTGCGCTCTGCAACTAGGTTTAGGGTTTAAGCCGCACTGTCACAATTTTTTCCCCACTGGGGCTCATGACTCTAAAGGAGGGAGGGTCGAACAACACCTCTTACAGCCAGGCCATAGCGAATGGAAGCTCAGGAGAAGGATTAAAATGGCCCACTTTCGAGCCCCCTCCAGATCTACGCTCAAAGCTCTTGACGGAAGGGACCTTCAAGGATCGGGAGATGGATATTGATCCAGAAAATTCAGCTACACCTGCTACAACATCAATACCATGGCTGCTAGGTAAATGCATCCCACAAGTGCCACAGGCCCCGAAATACATCATCAGCTTACCATGCATAGAATAACAAAAGCAATATATGAGAGACTATGCCCTAGTAGGAAAATTCCTAGGGCTCTGGCCTTCAGAACGGGATCTGATCAAATGGATACAACACTGGTGGAAGCCAAAAGGACACTATGAACTGCAACTGGGATCCAAGGGCTTCTTCACAATCATTCTGCATAACCTCGAGGACTGCAACTGCATTTTTGATGGAGGGCCTTACTTCTACAACTTAGCCGGACTCTTCTTAATATTTTGGACTGAGAAGTTCAGCCCTGAAAAGGAAGATTTCACGCATGCACCAGTATGGATTAGACTATACTGTCTTCCCCAGGAATTCTGGCTAGAAAAGGTCTTGGCCGGTATAGGTAACACCATCAGAATCTATGTTAAGTCTTCAGAGGCCACCAAGCAAAGGCAATACACCTCCTATGCGCACATTTGTGTATACCTGAACATAGCCAAGTCACTCCAGTGATCCATAATTCTCGAATACCATGACGAGGACTGGACCCAAACCATTGACTATGAACACATCCCGTTCAGATGCAGGAAATGTCACGAGCACATACATCTCTTTAGAGAATGCCCTCTCAATGTTGCTCACAAAGAGGGGAACCTAGAGGTAGGCAAAGACAAGGAAGGCTTCGCTCAACCAGTAGGAAAAAGAAGACAAGGAGGACGGAAGCAGCCAGCCCAAGTAAGTAAAGATCCTTCCACTAGTAATAAATATGCAATACTAAAGGATCAACCAGAGAATCCATCAGCCCCCATAAACCCCAACGATCTCCACACGGAAAACACTCCCCAACATATGAGCCCAGGGAGAGAATGACCAATACAAGAGAAGGAACCAGATCACTCATCTCTAGACCCCGCTATCAGCCAGCAAGACCATTTGGAGATAGAGGATGGCGACACTGAAATGGAGCTAGAAGAGAAAGAATTAGCTGGGGTGGATCTGGAGCACCTCGAACATGCCTATAGACATAAAAAATTGTACACCATACCTAGGGATCAATTACAGAATGTGCACAAGGTCTTCCTTAAATCCTCAGCTAGATCCACAGCTCGATCCAGCAAGGGTCTGGGAATACAGGGAAATCAGTCAAAGAGCTAGAGAAAAACTCAGAAAGATGAAAAGAAGAGAGGAAGGAAGTCAACCAACAAGATCATACAAGAAATAGGTCACTTCATGGTGAACTCTGGTCAAATCCACCTTATCTCGGACAAATTTCCCCCTCTCTCCACCCCCTCGTCCTCATGAAGATTATCTCCTGGAATATAAGAGGCCTCAATGGACGTAGCAAGCAAAAAATGCTATGAGATCTGATCTTTGCATAAAAACTGGACATAATAATACTTCAGGAAACAAAATGCACAACTGAAGATATTGATAGGCTACTCCCCTACTGTTGGAAGCAAGGGGAAGCAGTTTCTACTGTAGCCATAGCTACAGCTGGAGGACTAGCTATCCTCTGGAACACCAACTCAACGCTCATGGAAAAATTTGTCACTACCAAATGGTCCATCATTGTAGACTATAGGCTCATTGGCTCTAACAAACCTGGACACCTGACCAATGTCTATGAGCCGGCCAGCCCTAGGGATAAGCAAGCCTTTCTCAGGAACTTGGAGTACCTCTCCACCTTAACTAGGAACCACAGATGGATTATTGGTGGAGATTACAATCTCATACACAACCTGGATGAAAAAAAAGGGGGATCAAGACGCCTGGATCAAGACTCCACTGACTTCAATAGCCTCATTGAAAACTTCAACCTCATCGACCTGGAAACCATCAATGACATCCATACCTGGACAAATAGAAGAATTGGAATACATCAAATCGCCTGCAGGCTAGATCGTTTTCTCATTTATGACTCCCTTATGATGGAAGGGACAACTCTGGAAGAAAGCATTATGGATTTCCCTAGTTCAGATCATTGGCCCATTCAGCTATGGCTAGAGGTTCCAGCCACTCCAGGGAAAAAACCCTTCAGGTTTGAACAGTTTTGGCTCAACCACCCAGATTTCCAAGCAAAGATCTAGGATTGTTGGAGGGAGGTAGAGGTCCCCCGCGGCTCCAAGATGTACAGATTTCAGCAAAGGCTAAAGAACCTCAAGAAAATACTCAGACTTCGGAATAAGTAAACCTTCGACAATATCTTTGATTCCCAAAAGCAGCTGTCAGAACAAATGGGCATGATTCAAAACCAGATCCAGCTTCAAGGGCTAACGGACGAGCTTAAAAGCCAGGAAGCAAAAGTAAATCAACAGTTGGAGGCTAGAAAAGGTCAAGAAGATATTATGTGGAAACATAAATCTCGCATCTAGTGGCTCAAGGAGGGGGACTGAAACACCAAATTCTTTCATAGAACCACCATTCACCGCCATCATACCAATAGAATTTCGCAGTTAACCTCCACCAATGGCAAGCCTATCAAATCCCATGAGGATCTGGAGAAGACACTGATAGACTCTTACAAAGATCTCCTCACGAAACTACTCCTGGACATATCTGAGGCCATAGCCAAGGTCACGCAACATGTGCCCTCCCTTGTCACTCCGGAGAAAAAATCTTCCCTACTTCGGCCCATTTCTATTGAGGAGGTGGATCAGGCGCTTCAAGACACCCCCAAGTGCAAGGCTCTCAGCCCTGATGGCTTCACCAACAATTTTTTTCACAATTGCTGGCCAATGATCAGGGTAGAGGTGTGGGAAATCATTGAAGACTCCTGATCTTTAGGACAAGTCCTCCAGGCTCTCAATGCAAATTTTCTTACCCTCATCCGCAAAGAGGGGTAGGCCTACCACCCTAAGTAGTTCAGGCCCATCACTCTTTGCAACATCATCTATAAACTCCTAACCAAAGTGTTGACGGGCGAAATTGACCGTCCGTCAACTGGGAGAGTGGAACCGGTCCGGGGTTGTCTAAATAACCCAAGCCATTTGGAATGGACCACCCTGACGAGTTTAACGGCTCCGTTGGCTTCTCTAAGGTCTCCTATGAAAACCAAAGAGAGAAATGATCTGAGCTAAGTAATCAAAACAAACTAAACTAGATAAAACTAACTGAAATTAAACTAAAACTACATATAACTATTCTAACTATTACATACAATCCACTAATTACTTATTGTAATAACTCAAATCAACTATCTAGTTATCAGCTGCAATATTTCTTATTCACAAATGTACACTATAAACAACCTACAGATTTAATTAAAACCTGCAAAAACTCAAGTATTTTCTGCCCTAAGACAACCAAGAATCTTTTTTATTTTTTATATTTTATGAAAAAGAAATGAAACTACTGAAATTAAACAATCTAATATATTTTACTGAAATTAAACAATCTAATATAAATATAATTAAGATTATATCTAAACTAAACTACTTAATGAAAAGAGTAAACAAAAACTAATTGACCTGGAAACACTCCAAGTCTGCCCTGTGTGTGATAACTTCTAAGCTGGTCGGAGGAAGAAATTCGCACCGGTTAGCCCGTAAGCTTCTCGAAAACGATTGGTTGTGCTGCTTCTTGAAGTGTTTTACAGCACAAACAAGACATAAAACAAAATCATAACAATCTTATGATTATAAATTCTTGCAATAAGGGAAACCTGTTATGCAAGGACTTATATATAACAATTCAATCTATGAAGAAGATAAACCTGTCATTCACAAACTGAATTAACAATTGTTATGTCTTTTATCTATTTGGAAGAGACAAGATATGGATAACAGTAATAAAATTATATCATTTGCATTTTATTTAGATAGCTAAAGTAGTCATAAATCATAGACAAAGTGATATACAAAACATGAAACAAAATGTTGATATATTGAGAAGCTAAAGCTGTGACAAAACATCAATTCTGCTCCAGTCTGTATCATAACTCCATATCCTTGTTCTCCCACGAATGAGGATCTACATTATTACAAAAATCATAAGTTTATATAAGTTTCTCCACAGGGTAAAACATGTCTATGGATAATCATCAAACAGTTTTACATAATCTGGGAAAAAATCCCAAAATCTACTAAACTAAGCAATCTAAAATGCAAGTGAAATCCTTGAGATATCCTCCAACTGCTCATAAACTCAATTGCAATTTGAATTTACCTACAATAGGACATAAATATCAAATTAGAAGGATATTTCAGTAACAAAATACAAAAAAAATGATTCTACAGACTTAGCTACAGAATCATCTGATTCTGTAGCTAGTCTTAAAATAGCACACAGGACCAGATAGCAATCAAATAAAATCTTAAAAGAAATCAAATCCGATTTAATTTTCTTTTAATAATCATCAAAAACGAATTACTAATGATTCAATTGAAATTACCATTCAAATTAAACAATATCAAAATGAATGCAATCGAAACAGAGTAAAGAATGCTCTGTTTTCAGTTACCATAAAACATGGTCAAATCTTCACAGGCCTGTTTTGTATCAAATGAAATCAAGCAGTGAGTCAAATCGTACAAGATATGATTTAATTGAACACAATCATAATCGATACAATCATAATTGAATGTAATCGAAATTGATTTGTCATTGCTGTAAAAGATTTGATCAAATGCCAATAAGGAAAGGTCGTTACGATTGTTGCCAAACATTCAAAACAGCATCAAACTTCACCATAGATTTGAATCGTTGAGCGTTCACATAACCAATCAGACAGAATCACATAATAATCATAGCCATCAACAGCAGTGATAAGCATAATCAAATCGAATTGTGATTGAGCCAAAAATAGAAACACATCGTAATCCTGGGCATGAACATTTACGTCCAACAACTCAAATTTAAACAATATATTCGTTGCAATATAAACCGAGCTGAGAACACAGTCAAACCATATCATGTGAATCAAATAGTTGGATACAACAGCTATGATTTACTTATATTCGCAAATTGGTTACACCTTAACAGGATGGTATTCAAATTATTCATAAGATATAAAATCACAACAATTAACTGTAATTTCTGACCATTTCATCTAGAACATCACCAATTTGGATCAAAAATTGACTGTGTTTGAAATTTAAATAACAGAAATAGCCTGTGTTTAGACAGAGTATTCAATTGAAACTAAATTAAAACAATCAAATCTATCGTATGATTGATCGAACCAAAACCAAATCCAATCAAAGCTAATTCGGGAATTTGATTAATCAAAACAAACTTATATACAATAACGCATGCTTATTAAACAATTTCAAATTGACGCCATACACAGAGTTGTGAGTTCATCATATAAACAAGTGATAATCATACCACTATGACTGTTCATACTATGCTAGCTTTGAGTTTACAACCGCTGTAGCAGACTCCACGTTTTTGAACAAAATCGAACCAGTCGTTCGTTGCTTCTTATCAGTGGATGGCATCTTTTCCTTTTGACTAGTGAGCTTTGCAACTTGGTCTTCCAGATCATGAATTCTGGATTGCAGCATTGGCACATCAATGCAATACCTTTCCAGCCATGCACCACACTGGTCACACGGTGAAGTTGCTAGTTGAGATGGAGCAGGGGAGGGTTTCGACGAGTCACCAGGGGTTTCACAGGGCATTTTGATGCCGGGATAATTTGGATCATCTCGTAAACAAGGAGGTAGGTTCTTCACAAAATCATAGGCTGGTTTATCACACAGACCTTCGGAATAGGGATACTCGCTTTCTAGGAAACGCTCAATTTCCGAGTCAGAGTCCTCACTGAGCACAATAGGGTCAGGGTTGACAGGTGCTTTTGGTTTGTTTCTTGCCATGCGAGAGATTAATCGGGCGTTCTTCTTACCTTTAGAATTGGCATTAGGTTTGGTCTTGGGATTTTTAGCCACGGGTTTAACCTTTTCCACATCCTCGGTAACAGAAATGGGTAGGTCAATAGATGGCTCAGGTAGGGGTTTGGGTAGCAGAGCGTTGTAAGGCACAGGGGGAATAGGTTTTCTTTCGCTCACCACAGGTTTGTCAACCTGTGGTGGGCTTGACTCATCAAAATTATTGCGTTTAAGGAAATTCTCCCAACAATCACGACGTAACCCCAACTCATAAACCATAAGCATTTTAATTAACCCGAAATGGAAGAGGCTGGTATCAGCCTGGTTGCGTTTATACCTTTTGGACATTTTAAACAAACTCCTATGCAGGTAGTGAGGCATGTTAAGTTCATAGCCCATGAAAACCATAAGAAGCCGAAGGTGATACAAGAAAACGAAGCCATACCTTCCCTCGCAAGTGATGAATTGTTTAGTTATCATCAGCAAGTCGTGCCATCTTCGCTTTAGCATATTTGCAGGCAGACCCTTGTCACAAGAGCTCACTCTTCGTGACTGAAAGAGTAATTTCCATGGGACATCCTCTACTTTACAGTTCTTTGACCATCTTTGTCCGACAGCAGGCAGACCGATGGCTAGACTAAGGAATTGTTTGTTGATTTCCAACTGCACATCCCCAACCTTGGCTCGACAGCCATCGAAAGTTAACGCAAATTTCCGAGCCACACCAGGGTTAAAACCATCAAACTTTCGGATGAAAGGGAGCCATCCGAATTCCTCCAGGTCGCTATATGCACCATCAAACATCAACAAAGCCTGGCAGCGATTGGGTTCAGCCCTTACGACTGGAGCCATGGCACGGGCATCATGGTAGGGTTCGGATTAAACACACAGGAGCATAATCGATATGGCTAACAACTGCAAGCGCTCAAAGAGGAGGCAAATCAATAGGTGCGTGCGAAGGTGGTGGGTTAGTTCACCGCCATGCAGAACATTAATGGCTTAGTACAACATTGTTTAATCAATGATGACACCACTCAAACCACATTAATCGGCTAACACAAAAATTCAAACGGTGGATAGTGATACCAAGGCACCATTGTATTGTTTGAAACCACGAAAATTCAATATAGAATCAAACCAAAGTTAATACGTGCCATTAATCAATGTAAAATCAAAACCATATATCAATGCGCCATAGTATAATTCAAACCAAAGTAAATCCAAATGTTTCATCAATGCGCCAAATGTATGATCAAACATTTCCATTCAATATGAAATCAAACTCATATGTTACCATGTGCTTGTTGCACAATATATAATCAAAGTCTTATAACATTGTGACCAACGACTTTATGAAATTGATAAGATTAGAGGTTAAGATAATAAGGATCACATTATATAAAACAAGATCAACCATGACCCTTATAAAATCAATTATAAACTGATAACTTATCATGCTCAATGTCTTACCAAAAAAAATCAAGTTGCGCAATCAAAAGATAGGCGAATGGACATGGTTCGAAAAATCATTCCAGCGACTTAATATCAAACGAAAGGTAAGTGCCTTTCAGAATATCAATGAGCAGACCAGGGCAGTTTAAATAACAATCGAGGAGTTTTCATGCTTTCAGTCGTGAAAACTAATTTGAAACCAATTTGCCAACATCGCATAGAATGAAAATATCGTCTCTTTGCAAAATGCGACAGTAATTTGAAGTTCAAGAGACATAGGTGTAGGCAGCTTTTAGGGCAACTAAAAAAATGAATTGGCTGCCAACAATGGCGACACACTGGGAGAATCAGTTATCTATGTTGAAAGAAACAAATTCAGATTAGGACAACAGAGAAAAATTCAACTCAGAAATGACCACCAAGAAATTGTACAAACATCATTATTTACCATCTTTTCCAGCAGTGTTTTAAAATATGAAAACTAATAACAGTCTCAAGATCAACAAGTGACGATATTAATGATAAAATATTCAATACTGTTGGCATGGCCACTGCTGCCAGCAGGCATCCATAGCCTCGATAGGGTTGCCATTTAACCCACTCGGACGTCTGTATCCTGTCAAGAAGTTCTAGATCAGAGTAAAGGACTTTTTAAGAGGTTTCTCATAATTTTTTGCAGATTTTTGTTTACCCGACATTGCTTCGTTGCCAGCAGGCCTGTTCAGTACCCCGACGAAGTTGTCTTGGCGCCATGCTTGCATTTACCCGCTGCCAGCGGACCTGTTCAGTATCCCGGTGGGTTTACAAGCACTTCCCACAACCCGTATTAATATTTTTATGTTGTTTTTCTTTTGAGTATAGCTGAGCGGGGTGACGCTGAAAAATCTTGATATTTTAACATATTTTTCAGACCTCATCAATTTTTATTTTTTTTTAAACACCGTCCTTTATTCAGGTCCAGAAATGTCTTATTTATAAAACAACTTACTATGACAGGGAGATATCCTTTTGAGTTATTCCTCTATGGAAAAGGGACAGCATGAAAAGATTAAAGATGATCATGACAAACTTCACTCAGAGATTGAAATTAGAAAACTTCTTTCAAACAACAAAATTTTCAAACATAAATATCAATTTCAGAAATATATATCACTGATGTTCGTACAACTTTTTAGAAGTTATTTTAGCGAAGAGATTTTCCCATGGTCTTTGTCTGAATGGCTCAGTGTATAGGCATGCATACGTTTCATAAAACACACAAAACTGATTCAATCAAATCAAAATCAAAACAAGAAACAAACGAAAAGAATACAAACAAAAGAAATATTTACATAATGTACAAGGGCAGAAATCAAGCAAAGTATCTTTTCAGGGCTTGACCATTCACCGGGTAGGTGTCAAGCTGCCCTTCAAGATTCTGCAATCGAAAGGAACTAAGACCCAACTTTTCAGCAATCAGAAATGGCCCAAGCCACAAATTTTGAAACTTGGTATGCTCACCCTTTCCTTCGTGCGGTTTGTCCCACTTTAAGACGAGATCGCCTACTTCAAAATTTCTATCAGAAGCAGAACTAGAATCG
>ML794119.1:273445-298086 GCA_009831015.1 Picea engelmannii
CTATTTGGAAGAGACAAGATATGGATAACAGTAATAAAATTATATCATTTTCATTTGATTTAGATAGCTAAAGTAGTCATAAATCATAGACAAAGTGATATACAAAACATGAAACAAAATGTTGATATATTGAGAAGCTAAAGTTGTGACAAAACATCAATTCTGCTCCAGTCTGTATCAGAACTCCATATCCTTGTTCTCCCACGAATGAGGATCTACATTATTACAAAAATCATAAGTTTCTATAAGTTTCTCCACAGGGTAAAACATCCCTGTGGATAATCATCAAACAGTTTTACATAATCTGGGAAAAAATCCCAAAATCTACTAAACTAAGCAATCTAAAATGCAAGTGAAATCCTTGAGATATCCTCCAACTGCTCATAAACTCAATTGCAATTCGAATTTACCTACAATAGGACATAAATATCAAATTAGAAGGATATTTCAGTAACAAAATACAAAAAAAATGATTCTACAGACTTAGCTACAGAATCATCTGATTATGTAGCTAGTCTTAAAATAACACACAGGACCAGATAGCAATCAAATAAAATCTTAAAAGAAATCAAATCCGATTTAATTTTATTTTAATAATCATCAAAAATGAATTACTAATGATTCAATTGAAATTACCATTCAAATTAAACAATATCAAAATGAATGCAATTGAAACAGAGTAAAGAATGCTCTGTTTTCAGTTACCATAAAACATGGTCAAATCTTCACAGGCATGTTTTGTATCAAATGAAATCAAGCAGTGAATCAAATCATAAAAGATATGATTTAATTGAACACAATCATAATCGATACAATCATAATTAAATGTAATCGAAATTGATTTGTCATTGCTGTAAAAGATTTGATCAAATGCCAATAAGGAAAGGTCGTTACGATTGTTGCCAAACATTCAAAACAGCATCAAACTTCACCATAGATTTGAATCATTGAGCATTCACATAACCAATCAGACAGAATCACATAATAATCGTAGCCATCAACAACAGTGATAACCATAATCAAATCGAATTGTGATTGAGCCAAAAATAGAAACACATCGTAATCCTGGGCATGATCATTTACGTCCAACAACTCAAATTTAAACAATATATTCGTTGCACTATAAACCGAGCTAAGAACACAGTCAAATCATATCATGTGAATCAAATAGTTGGATACAACAGCTATGATTTACATCTATTCGCAAATTGGTTACACCTTAACAGGATGGTATTCGAATTATTCATAAGATATAAAATCACAACAGTTAACTGTAATTGCCGACCATATCATCTAGAACATCACCAATTTGGATAAAAAAATTGACTGTGTTTGAAATTTAAATAACAGAAACAGCCTGTGTTTAGACAGAGTATTCAATTGAAACTAAATTAAAACAATCAAATCTATCGTATGATTGATCGAACCAAAACCAAATCCAATCAAAGCTAATTCGGGAATTTGATTAATCAAAACAAACTTATATACAATAACACATGCTTATTAAACAATTTCAAATTGACGCCATACACAGAGCTGTGAGTTCATCATATAAACAAGTGATAATCATACTAGTATGACTGTTCAGACTATGCCAGCTTTGAGTTTACAACCGCTGTAGCAGACTCCATGTTTTTGAACAAAATCGAACCAGTCGTTCGTTGCTTCTTATCAGTGGATGGCATCTTTTCCTTTTGACTAGTGAGCTTTGCAACTTGGTCTTCCAGATCGTGAATTCTAGATTGCAGCATTGGCACATCAATGTAATACCTTTCCATCCATGCACCACACTGGTCACATGGTGAAGTTGCTAGTTGAGATGGAGCAGGGGAGGGTTTCGACGAGTCACCAGGGGTTTCACAGGGCATTTTGATGCCGGGATAATTTGGATCATCTCGTAAACAAGGAGGTAGGTTCTTCAGAAAATCATAGGCTGGTTTATCACACAAACCTTCGGAATAGGGATACTCGCTTGCTAGGAAACGCTCAATTTCCGAGTCAGATTCCTCACTGAGCACAATAGGGTCAGGGTTGACAGGTGCTTTTGGTTTGTTTCTTGCCATGCGAGAGATTAACCGGGTGTTCTTATTACCTTTAGAATTGGCATTAGGTTTGGTCTTGGGCTTTTTAGCCATGGGTTTAACCTTTTCCACATCCTCGGTAACAGAAATGGGTAGGTCAATAGATGGCTCAGGTAGGGGTTTGGGTAGCAGAGCGCTGTAAGGCACAGGGGGAATAGGTTTTCTTTCGCTCACCATAGGTTTGTCAACCTATGGTGGGCTTGACTCATCAAAATTATTGCGTTTAAGGAAATTCTCCCAACAATCACGACGTAACCCCAACTCATAAACCATAAGAATTTTAATTAACCCGAAATGGAAGAGGCTGGTATCGACCTGGTTGCGTTTATACCTTTTGGACATTTTAAACAAACTCCTATGCAGGTAGTGAGGCATGTTAAGTTCATAGCCCATGAAAACCATAAGAAGCTGAAGGTGATACAAGAAAATAAAGCCATACCTGCCCTCGCAAGTGATGAATAGTTTAGTTATCATCAGCAAGTCGTGCCATCTTCGCTTTAGCATATTTGCAGGCAGACCCTTGTCACAAGAGCTCACTCTTCGTGATTGAAAGAGTAATGTCCACGGGACATCCTCTACTTTATAGTTCTTTTACCATCTCTGTCTGATAGCAGGCAAACCGGTGGCTAGACTAAGGAACTGTTCGTTGATTTCCAACTGCACATCCCCAACCTTGGCTCGACAGCCATCGAAAGTTAACGCAAATTGCCGAGCCACACCAGGGTTAAAACCATCAAACTTTTGGATGAAAGGGAGCCATCCGAATTCCTCCAGGTCGCTATATGCACCATCAAACATAAACAAATCCTGACAGCCATTAGGTTCAGCCCTTACGACTGGAGCCATGGTGCGAGCATCATGGTAGGGTTCAGATTAAACACACAGGAGCATAATCGATATGGCTAACAACTGCAAGCGCTCAAAGAGGAGGCAAATCAATAGGCGCGTGCGAAGGTGGTGGGTTAGTTCACCGCCATGCAGAACATTAATGGTTCAGTACAACACTATTTAATCAATGATGACACCACTCAAACCACATTAATCGGCTAACACAAAAATTCAAATGGTGGATAGTGATACCAAGGCACCATTGTATTGTTTGAAACCACGAAAATTCAATATAGAATCAAACCAAAGTTAATACGTGCCATTAATCAATGTAAAATCAAAACCATATATCAATGTGCCATAGTATAATTCAAACCAAAGTAAATCCAAATGTTTCATCAATGCGCCAAATGTATGATCAAACATTGCCATTCAATATGAAATCAAACTCATATGTTACCATGTGCTTGTTGCACAATATATAATCAAAGTCTTATAACATTGTGACCAACGACTTTATGAAATTGATAAGCTTAGAGGTTAAGATAATAAGGATCACATTATATAAAACAAGATCAACCATGACCCTTATAAAATCAATTATAAACTGATAACTTATCATGCTCAATGTCTTACCAAAAAAAATCAAGTTGTGCAATCAAAATATAGGCGAATGGACATGGTTCGAAAAATCATTCCAGCGACTTAATATCAAACCAAAGGTAAGTGCCTTTTAGAATATCAATGAGTAGACCAGGGCAGTTTAAATAACAATGGAGGAGTTTTCACGCTTTCAGTCGTGAAAACTAATTTGAAACCAATTTGCCAACATCGCATAGAATGAAAATATCGTCTCTTTGCAAAATGCGACAGTAATTTGAAGTTCAAGAGACATAGGTGTAGGCAGCTTTTAGGGAAACTAAAAAAATGAATTGGCTGCCAACACAAAGTGATTGCACGAAGACTCAAGCCCATCCTACCAACAATCATCTCTCCGGAGAAATCGGGCTATGTTGAAGGCAGAAAAATCCTGGACAGTGTCATCCTAGCTCATGAAGTGTTTCACTCCTTGCAGAAGACCAGAACACCAGGTATGCTTCTTAAACTAGACCTTTCGAAAACCTTTGATAAGTTAAGCTGGGATTATCTCCGGGAAATGCTCCTTGCCTTTGGCTTCGACAAGCTCTGGGTGGATTGGATTCTGAATCTAACCTCCTCGTCTTTTTTCTCCATCCTTATCAATGGAGTTCCCTCTCGTCCTTTCTCCCCTTCTAGAGGAATTAGACAAGGAGACCCTCTTTCCCCTTTCCTCTTCATCATTATGGCTGAGGGTCTTAGCCGCTCTATTCACGTAGCCATAGTAAGCGATCTGCTAATAGGTCTACCTCTACATGGTATCTCCCCCCCTATCTCGCATAGCCAATTTGTGGACGACACTCTCATGATGGGTACCCCTATAGCACGCGAAGCTCAATCCCTCCTCTCGATCCTTCAAACCTTCTATGAAGCCTTAGGACCGGATTGTAACAAAGACAAGTCTCAAATATTCTTCTTCAATACACCTCCTCTGATTCAACGCCATGTCTCTGATATCTTGGGTTTCAATCGAAGCTCCCTTCTATCCAAATACCTTGGCATCCCCCTGATTGATAATGCCCTCAGAAACACCTCTTGGGAACATATCCTCTCCTCCTTTGCCAAAAGGTTGTCTTCTTCGACCTACAGAGTACTAAACCTCCCTAGTCGCCTCATTCTCCTTCAAGCCGTTCTTCAAGCCCTCCCCATATACACCTTTTCGGTGCTTGCTGCCCCAAAGTTTGTCCTCACAACTATAAAAATCTTACAGGGGAACTTCCTCTGGCAAGGCCTTAACACAGGGAAGAAAATAACACTGATCAGCTAGGACAAACTCTTCCAACCCAAAGAACAGGGAGGCCTTGGGCTAAGGGACCCCTCCATCATCAATAAAGTCCTTAGCGCCAAGATGTGGTGGCGTTGGCTAAAAAATCCCAAGGATCTCTGGGCCAAGCTCTGGAGAAGGAAATATGCACCCGATATGGTGGAGAAGAAATTAATAAGATGGAATGGGGACAACCCAGGATCCTTAATCTGGACAGCAGCTAAGCATAATAGACATCTGGTAACCAAACATGCTTTCTGGGAAATCCGAAATGGGAAAACAACCCTCTTCTGGAAATATTCCTGGCAGCAATGTCCAAGTCTATACCACGAGTATTGGGCTGAGAATATCAGCATCCAAGATACACATGAGGGCCTGACAAAAGTCCTTGATTACTGGCAAGATAATCCAATAGAGGACACCTAGCGACGTTGGCACTTAAACAGGGAGTGCCTGAACCTGGAGGCGCACGTGGACCTAAGACCCTGGCAGGAAGAAATGTCCAAAAGAAAAATCCACAAACTTATAGGAGAGGATATCCTACGATGGGGATACTCGCCATGGGGCACCTTCAGCATACGAGAGGCCTATCTCATCAAAACTCACTTAGACCCTCTACCCACAGGGAAGGTTTGGAGCAAAATCCAAGACCTTAAATATTGGCCTAAAATCACTCTCTTCCTCTGGCTCGTCGCCCATTTGAGCAATCTCACCTGGGATAACCTCTCGAAAAGAGGATTTGTTGGCCCGTCTATCTGCATGCTCTGTGGAGAAGCATCTAAAACCATGAATAATATCCTCAACACTTTCCCCTACACTGATCAAATCTAGGATCAAAGTGCGCTTATTATGCGCACCTCAGATTGCAAAAGAGACAACATCATTGATACAATTACGAACTGGAGGGACCAAGTGTTTCAATATCCCTTTCTAAATCATATTTGGCAACTTCTTCTAGGCTTCATTCTATGGCAGGTGTGGAAGGAAAGAAATAGAAGGCTTTTCAGGAATGATCACCTCCCATGGCACCACTGCTGGAGCCAATGTCGCCTCAACATTTTGGAAACTACCAACCTTCAGCATTGGATTGAAAAAGATCTGATCAACAATCCCACAGAACTTCTGACCCTTTAGTGCTGGAATCCCTCCCCAATTCTTCACTCACCTCCTCTCGTTTCTCCTCTTCCCCCTCCANGCGACTTCATCAAGCTCAACTTTGATGGAGCCTCCAAAGGCAACCCAGGAGCAGCGGGATATGGAGTGGTCTTCCGCAACCACCTTGGACACATCCTTCTCATTAACACATGATCCTTTGGTCACACTATGAACAATGCAGTGGAACTTTGGGGGCTCACTAGAGGACTGCAATTATCCATTGAGAATAGCTTCACCAAGTTGATTGTCGAAGGAGATTCCCAAATCATTATCAATCTCTTCAGCAGAATCTTAAATGGAGCGGACCCGGAAATAATCTCACCCAGCTGGAGACTCTCACATGGGCTAAAGACTACAACGGATATTTTGCAACCCAATCATGCCTTTATACCTTCTCACATTAGGTGAAAGGTGAATTAAGTTGTGTACGAACTGACTAATCTGGGGACTAATTGGGATGGACCGGATCTCCTTTGCAAAACATCCCTCAACCCTGCACACCCTATTCTCCAGCAATGCATTCGCAAGGCTGCAGAAGTGGACAAACCCCTGGATGGGGTGTTAGTGTGGGCCACATGGTAGGAGGAGGAGGAGAGGTCAGGCCAGCGAGGCAGGGGGTCATGTGTCGGGCTAGTGCCAAGTCTTGCCGCCTAAACCATGCATTTATTTGATATTACGTCGCCCGCTACACCATTAAAGTTGGTGCACCCGACTCCCATTATCGACTATACCATGGCTTCTCTGTCTGCAGGTGACTTCATTCCCCGCTTGTGACCCGACCCTCTCATCCCTCAGCTGCCCAGGCCTAGCTCACTCTGTTTTTTCATGGTGCTCACAGCCTTCAGACTTCTCCAAGCTCTCCACGTCCATCTGGGGCATTCAGTTCAGTTCTGCCTTCCTTCCAAGCTCAGAATGTCGCGCCAAAGAGGGATGCAAAGGAGAGGATCTCCATGGCATCCTCCTTGGCCCCATGTTTCTGTTTCTCCCCCTAGTTCACCCTCAACGCACTCCTCACAGCCTTTGCAGCCTGAGCTAGAACCTCTCGCCTGCTCCACCCTACCTGCCTCCCGGTTTGAATGTCTAGTCATCACTGATAGCTCGTCGGGATCTCTCTCACGATTTCCCAGAACTCCACAGAATTCCCTAGCCAGCGGGCCTTCTTTTGCACCGACAGCTTGCTCCTCCTGGCCACCCTTGGGGGCGCCACCCTTTCTTCTAAATGCCCGGCACAGTATGCACTCATCTACCGACTTCATCCCTGACTCGTAGCTGAAGGATAGTTTGGCCATCCTCTATGGGATGGTCTTTGAGCTCCGGCAAGGACTGGGGGACCTCCATTTCTGACTGTAGCTTTTGGATGGGAAGACTTCGACCCTCCTTCAGATCCTTTCCACCTTCCAGGAAGCTTTCCACTCCACTCCAGAAGCCATGGCATCAACAGAGATGCCCCATGCAGAGGCCATCGATAGGAATGAACAGGTGCAACAGCTAGAAGGGGACGACGTGGTGCAGGTCACGCACGGGGACACAGAGGCTGCAACAGCTATGGGCATCCTTGCGCACAGTCCACTTAGAGTCACCCTGCCAACTGCCAACCTAGAAGGGGGAAACTTGGCTGCTGACATGCAACTGGAAGGTAAAGGGATGCCCATCGAAGAGGAACCTTGCGACGGGGCCTACCAAGCCACCTGGCCAGGTTATTTGCCAAGTGTCTGACCCCTCTGGGGATCTGATCTTTTTACTAGTTTATTTTCATAGCTGTAGCCTAGTCAGATTAGTTATGTTTATCTAAGATTGTCAGACTGTAAATTGCTAGACTTACCTGACTGGCTGAACTGGTTTCCCCTCTCTTGGGGCAGTTCGCTAACTACAACATGGTTTTTTTCAATATTCTGTAACTCGGGACTGGTTTTTGAAGGCCCTTTTTATTTAAAATCTCTTACTTACAAAAAAAAAGATAGTTGTCTCTTCAACAAAATTATCCAGAAAGTCCTTATGAAATTTTATCCAACTATTAGTGGATCAGACTGGGATATTGAAATACAATGTCGAAGCCGAGTTCTAAAAGGTATAAGGGAACAATCTACACACTACATCCTCATATTGGACATTCATCAATCTTATTTCCAATATGAATTTATTGATGTGATCTTCAGGCGACCTAGAGGTTTCTAAGTCATACTTTGGGAGAAGTTTCTTCGTGTGGCTAGGAAAATGGTGTAATCGTCCTGGCATGGCCAAGGCATCCCTAACTGGTTGTTAGCAGGTTTATCATTACCATTTGGGATTTCTTCATTGTTATTTTCCATATCGTCTGACCTATTATATGAGTCCTCTGAGTTGGAGTCAGCTTCTTCAGATTCATAACTTTCAATATTAGAGTGTGTACTTGTTGGTGGGGTGATAAGAGGGGTTTTAGGAAGAAAACTGAGAGGTTGGTCGATTTTAGTTAAGGTGAAATCTACTAGGTCCTCCATTGTATGGACAAAGATGTGATCTGGGGTATCCACTACTAGTCTAGCAATTTGTTTCCTACGGGGAATAAACAAAGCTAATGGTAGTGCTTTGATATGACAGGCGTATGATATGGTAATTATCCTAAATGTATTGATTTCGTCACAGGGAATTTCATAGGGAATTTGTGGGTGAATGTATGAGTCACATTTAGTGTGTGGTGACTCACTGGTAGTAGGGGTACCTTCAATCTTATGGATATCTTGAGAAGGACTAGCCATGCATGTGGGTTGTTTTGAATCTATAGGTTTTTTGAGGTAAGTTTCTATTGAAAGAACTATTTTGACCAACCATGCATTCATTTAGGCCCTCCTTATAGTGCCAATTTTGTTGAGGGGTAAGAATTCCCTTTAACTCAGCAGTAGGAATCATGCCCAGAGATGAGGCCCAATTAGACTCTTCCTTGTTTAAGATAACATGATTCTCCATATTGATGATTCGACAAGTTTTGATGGGATTTGATTTTGACTTAAGGATGGATCTTATTTGTCTCTTTTCTGTAAGTTTTAAACTTGTGAAGTAAAGCAATGCATATAGATTTTTAAGAAAAACATAATTTAATCAATGGCTCATACACATAGTAAACAAAGATTTATGCCAGAAACCCTCAACTAGGGAAAACCTTTCTTATATTCATTATATCAAATTTGACCATTCACCATACAATATATACAATGTTTTTAGGTATTTTTTAGATACCAAAACCCTAATCCCTAATCCAGGATTAATTTAGAAAACTGCTAAAAATAGCAAAATCCGCTAAAAATAGCAAAACCCGCCCAAAAAAAACATTTCGGAGCGTTGCCCCAAATGCTGCGCGTAACTAGGGGGGGGCATACCTAGCCCCTCTGAGACCCCCCTAGGAAGTGCCTGACGCACATGACACAAAGAGAACTACTAGAGGGATTGTCAGACGTAGTTGTCAAATCTGACACACCCACACATACACATGCAAAAAATATAACACATACCCAACATTCTCCCACTTGTTGTTTTCTTTGCATCCAAGGGTCCACAAGATTATATAGTCAACAATCCAAGGCAACAATGCCCATTGTTACTCTACACCAGGAGAAATTTTCTTTGCTCACATACTTTTTCAATGAATATGCAACATTCTTCAAAGTGTCAGCCTTTTCCAGCAACACCTTCTTTTCCTCAACCATGTCTCTCACAAAGTGATACTGAACATCAATATGATTTGTCTTAGAATGATAAGCTGGGTTCCTTTCCAGGAATATTTCACTCTGACTGTCACAATCTAATCTCACTTCTCATTTTACCAAACCAATACCTGAATGCAATCTTTGTAACCATAATGCTTCCTTGCTTGCATGAGTGGCTGCCATGTATTCAAATCTTGTAGTTGAGAGTGCCACTACAACCTATCTTTTGCTCATCCAACTGATTGCTCCTCCAAATATGTTAAACACATACCCACTTGTATATCTTCTGCGATCGAGATCTCCAACCCAATCTGCATCAACAAATCCATGTATGTCCACCACTATGTCCAATCCTGGTCTTCCTTGGTAGCACAATCCATAATTGGTAGTGCCAAGAAAATACCCGAAGACCCTCTTTACTACTGTCCAATGCTCCTTCCCTGGTTTTGACATATACCTGCTCAAAACTCCCACTGCATGTGCAATGTCCTGTCTAGTACAGACCATTGCATACATCAAACTGCCAAATTCACTGGCATATGGAACATGGGACATGTCCTCTTCTTCTTCATGTGTCTTGGGACACTGATTTGCAGATAACTTTACACCTATAGGAATAGGAACCTTGATCGATTTACTTCCATGCATATTAAACCTCTGCAATATCATCTCAACATATTTTCTCTGATTCAACTAGAGTTTCATGTTTGGACGATCTCTTTTAATTTCCATTCCCATAATGAAGTTAGCAGCACTGAGATCCTTAATGTCAAATTTGGAGGATAGCTGCGATTTCACCTCCTTGATAACATCCATGTTATTTCCTACCAACAACATGTCATCAACATACAACACTACATAAATGAAGTGATTACCAACTTGCTTGGAATATACACAGTGATCAACCCTGCTTCTCACAAATCCCAATCCAAGGATGTATGTGTCAAACTTTTGGTACCACATCCTAGGTGATTGCTTCAGACCATATAGTGACTTCTTCAACTTACAAACCAGCTCTTTCTTTCCCTTCACTACAAATCCTTCTGGCTACTTCATGTAGATTTATTCCTCCAGATCCCCATGTAGGAATGATGTCTTCACATCCATCTGTTCCACTTCAAGATGAAAAGAAACAAAAATAGATAAAATAAATTTAATCGATGTTAACTTGGAAATAGGAGAAAAAATCTCACCAAAGTCAATTCCCTCTACCCGGGAATAACCTTTTTCTACTAACTAAGCTTTGTATTTCTCCACTTTACCTTCTACATTAAACTTCTTCTTAAACAACCATTTGATACTAATAGATTTTCTTCCAGCTGGAAACTCAACTATATCCCATGCCTCATTCTTATCCAAGGCATCCATTTCTTCAACCATGGCCTTCTTCCAAAGTTTACTATCCTCTGAATTCACTGCTTCCCTAACAGTTTTGGGATCATCATCAATAATAGATAAAGAAAAATTGGAACGAAAATAAGGTGGAATATACCTTTCTGGTTTCCTTTTATCTCTCACTGATGTCCTCAATACTGGGGTATGAGGTTCTTCTTCTTCTGCTTCCTCTTCTTCAGATGATTCAGATTTTGCATCATCCAACTCAAGCTCTATTTTCTCAGGTTCATCTTGCATTGGTAGGAATTCCTGTTTAGAAACATCTTTTACCTCTCTAAAAAAAACATCTCGACTGTAAACTGCCTTCTTGGTTTCTGGGTTCCAAAGATTATAACCCTTCACACCATCTTTATAACCAATAAAGATACACTTTTCAACTTTTTTATCTAGCTTACTCCTATTTTCCTTTGGAACATGTACATAAGCATCACAACCAAACACTCTAAGATGTTGAAGAGAGGGTTTATTTCTAGACCATACCTCGTGTGGAGTTTTATCATCCAACACTGATGAAGGTGATCGATTGACCAGGTAACATGTTGTACCCACTACCTCTGCCCAGAATTCTTATCCTAACTCGACATCACTGAGCTTGCTCCTTGATTTTTCCATCAGTGTGTTGTTCATCCTTTCTGCAACTCTATTCTGCTGAGGAGTGTATGGAGTAGTCTTTTTCCTTTCTATACCACACTCCTTACATAATTCTTAGAATTCATTTCCGCAGAATTCTCCACCATTATCTGTTCTCAATATATTTATTTTCTTCTCTGTCTGATTTTCTACCAGAGCCTTAAACTCTTTAAATTTATCGAATACCTCAGATTTCTTTCTAAGAAAATAAATCCATGTGTTTCTGGAAAAATCATCTATGAATGAAACATAATACACATATTTACCTAGGGATGGAACGGGAATAGGTCCAAACACATCACTGTGTATCAACTCTAAGATCCCCTTTTCTCTTGTAGCACCAGATGGGAATCTTACTCGATTTTGTTTACCATATATGCAATGTTCACAAAAATCAAAATCCAGAGTGCAATTAGACATACCTTCAACCATACCTTTACCATGTAGTGTTCAGAGGCCCTTTTCTCCAATATGCCCTAGTCTTTGATGCCACAGCATGGTCTTCTTTTCTGGGAAAATATTGGTCTTGTCTCCTTCATTTCTCTGCTCAGGGACAATAGAACTGTTACACCCATCAGTATAAGTTTTTCCCAATAAATTTTACAGAGTTCCACACCGAACTCCCCTCATCAACACCATTTCTCCTTGTACCATATTGCAAGTGCCCTTTCCAAATACAGTATCCACTCCTGCATCATCCAAATTGCTTACATATATTAGGCTCCTGGCTAGTTTTGGAATGTGCAGAACCCCAGGGAGAGTTCTAATCCTTCCATCTTTTAGCAACACCTTAACCCCTCCATGTCCCATGATTTTGGCTTTTGAGTCATCTCTTAGGAATATATCACCACCATCATTTTTTTCATATTTAGAGAACCACTCCATGTGAGGATTCATATGGTATGACGCACCTGAGTTGATCAACCATACATCATGATATGCGTGTGTACCTTTAGATTCCATGTAAACATCACCTCCTTATTCAGTGGAGGTTTTTACCTCTATGGAAGAGGTAATATCAGGCTCCTTTGGTTTATCAACCATTTTAGACTTGCAATCTTTCTTATCATGCCCTTTTTTAGCACACTTCTAGCATTTACTCAAATATTTTCCTGGAGACTTAGATATACCTATAGATTTAGGTATCCCCCCTGAAGACTTACCATGATTCATGTCTTGGGTACGAAATCTTACAAATAAAGCATCTGTGCTATGACCATCCATGCTTTTCTACCTCATCTCTTCAAATAACAAGGATGCAGGTACATCCTCATACTTCAATGTAGATTGAGTGGTACTACCAATTGCTACAACCAGATTATCCCAAGAGTCTGGAAAAGAACATAACAAATTAATACACTTATTTTCTTCTGCAATCGTAATATTAACAGAGATAAGTTGACTTACCAGATTATTAAAGGCATTTAGATGTTCTATCACAGAATCTCCATCTTCCATTCTAAGATGATACAACTTATTTCGAAGAAACAACTTGTTTACCAGGGACATTGATTGATACAAATTCCCTAACTTATCCCATAGTTCCTTGGCTGTAGATTCTCCTGAGACATTCAACAACACCAAATCTTCCAGGAAGAGTCGAATAGTACTCCTTGTTCTTGTGTCCAACTTCTCCCAATCTTCCTTCGACATACCAGTAGGTGGTGTACTAGTAGTTTGTGTACTAGTAGGTTGTGTACCAGATGACTGTGTTCTAGTAGGCTGTGTACTAGTAGGCTATGTACCAGGATCCACAACAAACCATTGTTCTTTGTCTACAAGAAGTTCCTCCATCTTGAGCTTCCATAGATCAAAGTTTTTACCGTTGAACTTCTCTATATAGATTCTATAAGAGCTCTCCATTCCTCTTTCTACACTCGAATCTCCACTAAAAAATCTCCCACTAAACCTAGGTTTATCACAGACCAAAGATAAATCAAGAATGAGCAAAACCCTCAGCAACAAAGGCATCCCTCTGAAGCCAAAAATGAGCTATGATACCACATGTAAGTTTAAAACTTGTGAAGTAAAGAAATGCATATAGATTCTTAAGAAAAACAGAATTTAATCAATGGATCATACACATACTAAATAGAGATTTATACTGGAAACCCTCAACTAGATAAAACCTTTCTTATATTCATTATATTGAATTTCACCATTCACCATACAAAATATACAATGTTTTTAGGTATTCCATAGATACCAAAACCCTAATCCCTTAATCCAGGATTAATTTAGAAAACCACTAAAAATAGCAAATAACACATACCCAACATTTTCGTTATTAGTTTATTTATTAAGTATTCGACAACTGAATTCAGGAGAAGATTGAATACAGGTTAACCTTTACCAACAACATGTAAATGACATTTCTTTTCAATCAATATTAAACAATAATATTTTTCTATTGATCAAGCAGTAAATATCATTTAAGAAAGGAGATCATATGCGATAATAACATGTAACTAAAAATAATTTTGATTATAGTATAACACAACTACTTTGAAACACCATCAAAATTTATACCAATATTCATTCAGCAATCATAATCATTCAAGATATCTTAAACACAATTACGATCTTAATAAATAGCTTGTAGTAGATAATTGTATGCAGAACATTCCACGGACTATGATAATCCACAATATTTGGAAGAAATTTGTCTTCGGATCAAGATGAGCTTCAATATTAAACTCCAAAATATTTTTTCATCTAACTATTAGCTATTACACAAAACCGTCGACCTTTAAAAAGAAGGTCAGCCTCTTTATTTATACAAAAATATCATGCAAAAAATTAAAAGCAATGTTCACTTAACAAAAGAAAACAAAAGATAAAGTGGAATGAGTCCACGTGGAAGCTATCAATTAGCTTCTGTCATATCAAAGGGATATCTTTGTCATACTCAGACCACCTAGAGAAACGATCCTCGCATGTATGAAAATATGGGAATCGATGCTGCTCCATAGGCATGTTGAGCTTATCCTTCATTTCCATCACCCGGTCTCTGAATTTTTCCACCTTGGAGCCTATATGTCGTAGGACCCAAGCTACTCTAATCAATCCATCATTGAATCTCTTAACTTGTCCCTTTTCAAGTATTTTGATCTCCCAAACCTCTACTTCAAATTTAACATCGATCTCCTCAAACTTCCAGACTATCCCGTATAGGTTGAAAAAGTCGTTGGGTGTGCCAAATTATGGGAATCGAAGGTCTCTCATATTTTGATTGATAGTGTTCCAATTCTTGATATATTCTTCCCATATTTCCTGCATTCTCTGATGTGGCTCAATCACCAATTGTACCCAATACTCTATTGTTGTTTTTGTTGATTTTTCATAAGCTAGGTTAAGCATGTAGTTCATTTAATTTCATCATGTCTTAACCATAAACAAGAATGTTGCAGCAACCAAGATCACAAGAATAAACACCATGCACAAGAAAACAATATATATTCTAGGAAACCCTTCTCAAACAAGGGAGAAAAACCCAACCAAATCCTTTGCTATATTCTTCAAGAGAAAGACCTTTCACCACCAAGAATGACTTAGCACACAAGAGGGTGCTTAAGCCCTAGAATACTAGCGCCCAAGAGAGGTGTGCACCTTTGCCAAAGAGAAGTACTTGCTGAAATTTACAAAACATATGAGAAGGATATGATTCTATAATGGATCGTCTATTGGCACAATAGGGATGACCTCTCTATGTCAAATATACTTTATTATTATATTTATTATTATAATTAATATTCACATTATTAATTATCTTCTTTATATTAATCATATTATCATAGGGTCGACTTGTACCCTTTACATAATAACTAGGGTTACAGGTAGGTCTGACTCTTGAACAATATATAACAAAGGATCTGATACACCCACTAGTGCTCATCCACTAGGGGAACATCCATAGGGATTTCATAGATCTGGTTCATTGCATTACATAGATGAACAAGATCTTCACACGTTCACCTGTGCTTGTCCATAGGTACATCCCCTCTACAGATCTGTTTTCCCACTGCAACCAACATAGGAATCATCTGGAGTCTTCTCGTCAAATCTGCTGCTGAGAGGAGGCCATCACATCATCTTCATTTCTATTCACATGATGATGTGCCCATCTCTTTTGGGATTTCCCACATTCACCTTGTTCTTAGCCATAGGCACTTCCTAACTCAACAGATCGCTTTTCCACCAGATGATCATCTGGATTTCTTCTCTCTCATGTCATGGAGGAGGACATTTCTACATTCCTAGCCATGTCCCAGGCTGGAACCACAAACCCTTCTTAGGGGATTTCTCTCAGGTTTGTAAGTCGAGAGTAAGAATTCACATAGCTTCTATATTCCACAACTCACAGGGTTGTAAGCTGGAGGATGTCTCCTATAGCTGCATTCATCAACCCTCCCTCTCATCTAGGGAGGCATTCTTCATCAGGCCAAGATTCTCATGGAAATACTCGAACTTTGTCTTGGCAAGTGGTTTAGTGAAGATATAAAAAAATTGTTCATAGGTGGAAAGATACTAAACATGTACTGTCTTCCTCTATCCCATATCTCTGATATAGTGGTACTTGATTTCAATGTGTTTTGATTTTTCATGAAATACTGGATTCTTTGAGAGCTTCACACAGCTTTGGTTGTCACAATGAATGGTGGTTGGATCCATCTCATGATCGAACAAATCTGTCAAGATTTTGTGAAGCCATACAACTTCACGAACTGCCACGCTTAGGGCAATGTATTCTGCCTCTGTTGTACTCAAAGACACAGAGCTTTTTTTTCTACTGCACTAGGAAACCATGGCTGAACCTAGGGTGAAGCAGTTACCTGAGGTGATTTTTCTGTCTACTGCACTTCCTGCCTAATCTGCATCAGCATACCCTTCTAGGATTAGGTCCACATTTTTTGCATATCTTACCCCGTAACCAATTGTTCCTTGTAGGTATCTTAATACGTGTTTTGTAGCTATCCAATGTATCTCTTTTGGTTGGCTCATAAACTGAATAAGCACATTTACTGCATAGAAAATGTCTATTCTGGTGTTAACCAGATACATCAAAGATATAATAAGATGTTGATATAAATGTGGATCTACATCTCTTGAATCGGTATCATTCATCTTCTTTAGGTCCATTCCCATTGGAGTTGGCATGGATTTACAGTCTGTCATTTGGAATCTTTTCAGAATTTCCAAAGTATATTTTCCTTGACTTAGGAAAATATCGTATGATCTCTGCCATACTTCTAGTCCCAAGAAGAAATGCATTTGGCCCAAATCCTTCATTTCAAATTTGGCAGTTAATGCTTGTTTGCATTCAACAATGAGTCTTTCTAATCCTGTGATGAAAATATCATCTACATATAGAACTAGAATCAAGCATTCGTTTCCATTAATGCTACAATATAATTTTGGGTCAGTTGAGCTTTTGTTAAAACCCAAACTCATCAATAAACCATCAATTTTCTTGTACCAAGCACGTGGGGCTTGTTTTAGGCCATACATGGATTTCTTCAATCTGCAAACATGAGATTTTTTGTTGTGTATAACGAAACCTTATCGTTATTCAATATAGACTTCTTCCTAAATTTCTCCATTGAGAAAAGTTGTCTTTACATCCATCTGATGTAGCTTCCAACCCATGGAAGCAGCTAGTGAAATGATGGATCGAATGGAGGTATATCTGGCTACTGGTGTGAAAGTCTCATCATAGTCAACACCCTCTATTTGTGAGAACCCTCTGGCCATGAATCTTGCTTTATATTTTTCAATGATTCCATCAACAACATGTTTGATTTTATAAATCCATGTGGAAGTTACTACAGACTTCCCTTCTGGTCTTGGGACAACATCCCATACATCATTCTTTAGTATAGATTTATATTCTTCAGTAGTGGCATCTTTCCATACTTGTTCACTTGAGGCTTCTCCATGACAAGTTGGTTATGAATCAATAATGGGAGTCATAGCTGAAAGGTAGCTAGAGAATCTCTTAGGTCTCTTGCTTTATCTAATTTCTCCTTGTGGATCTTTATGTCTTTCTTCTTTTTCTAACGTTTGATATGCCCAAGCAAGTCTTTTGTGTCCAATAGTGATCTCTCTTGGTACATTACTTGGGGAAACTGAATCTGCTGGAGGAACTGGATCAATTTGTACTGTAGGCTCATATGGAACAATATTTGTCTCCCTTTGAACTGTTGAATGAGAAGGAGGTATTGTTTCACCATCTATTTCCATATGAGCTTCTCTAGATTTTTGGAAGGCTACTTCTTCTTCAAAAGTAACATCTCTACTAACTTCAATTTGTCTCTGTCCTAGGATGTATATTCAGTATTCTTTTGAGGATTCATTGTATCCTACAAAAGTACCTTTTCTTCCTGAAGGTTCTAGTTTGTATCTCTTTTCTTTGGGTACATGAAGGTACACTGGACATCCAAATATTATGAAGTGTCTGATATTAGGTTTCACTTTGGTGAATTCTTCTTTTGGAGTAATTTTCTTCAGGATCTGATGAGGGCTACGGTTTTGAACATATATTGCAGTCATACATGCTTCTGCCTATAGAATCATGGGTAGATTTTGATCATGTATCATTGCCTTAGTTTCTTCAATGATGGTTCTGTTCTTCCTTTCAGCAACCCCATTTTGTTGAGGGTTGTACAGAACTGTGAGCTCCCTCTTGATACCTACTTCAATACAAAAAATGATGAATTATTTTGAGGTGTATTCTCCTCCATTGTCCGATCTCAATACTTTGATTTTTATTCCAGTCAGGTTTTCAACCTGAGCTTTGAATTCTTGGAATTTGGAAAGGACTCCATCCTTTTTCTTTAGGAAGTAGATCTAGGTTTTCCTTGAGTGGTCATATATGAATAGTACATAGTACAAGTACCCATTTAAGGATGCAACAGTCATTGTCCCACATACATCTGAATGGATCAAGTCTAAGATTTCCTTGGATATGTTGTCACTGATGGGAAAGGATCCTTTAACATTTTTTCCAAGGGCACAACCTTTGAAAATGCCTTCATGCTAGATCTGAATCTCTGGTAGACCTGTTGCCATTTTCCTTAGAGCTGGAATAGCTCTATAATGAATGTGATCAATCCTTTTATGCCACAAATCACTTATACTGATAGTGTTATGTAGTAAGGCTTGAACTGGTTTGATAGTCAACTTGTATAAGATGTTATCTCTGACGCCGATTTCTTTGGAAGAGATGATATGAGAGTCTTTGTGCCATGCAAGGAATCTTTCTTCTGAGAAGGTAATTTTGTAACCTTTGTCTTCAAGTGCTAAGATAGAGACAAGTTTTCTCTTCATTCCTGGTACATATAGAACCTCTTCTAGTTTGAGCTGCATATCTGAATCTAGTTGGAAGGTGGAGGTTCCAACTCCTCTTACGCTATATCTAGCATCATCTCCAAGGACAACGTGTAGATGTGTCTCCTTTTCGATGAAGTGTGTTAAATGATTTCTAATACCGGTCATGTGCTTAGAGGCACCACTGTCAATTATCCAAGTATTTTCATTGATAGGAACCATACCCGAGAGTGTTGAGATGTTGATGTCTTCATTGCTTTGAAGTCTCGTGTTGAGCTTGCTTCCCATCATGAAATTGCTCATATTCACAAACCCTTTGTTAACTAGGCTAGAAAACCTAACGGCTAGGCTAGGCTAGCACTTTTAGGTTTTTTTGGGCTTATGACTGCCAACAATAAGCCTTTAAATATGATAGATTCTTCAAGAAATTATCAGAAATTTGATTCATAATTTTTTTCTGCAGAATTTTGATGAAACCCTTAGGGTCAAAATTTTGAAAATGCCCAGAATTTAGTTTTGAGACTTGCTAGAGGTACGGTGAAGGTCTGGAGAAGGCTTGTTCAATGGTATCTTCAAGATCTATTCTTTGATACCATGCTGATTTTTCATAAGCTAGGTTAAGCATGTAGTTCATTTAATTTCATCATGTCTTAACCATAAACAAGAATGTTGCAGCAACCAAGATCACAAGAAGAAACACCATGCACAAGAGCACAAGATATACCCTGGGAAACCCTTCTCAAATAAGGGAGAAAAACCCAACCAAATCCTTTTCTATATTTTTCAAGAGAAAGACCTTTCACCACCAAGAATGACTTAGCACACAAGAGGGTGCTTAATCCCTAGAAGACTAGCGCCCAAGAGAGGTGTGCACCTTTTCCAAAGAGAAGTACTTGCTGAAATTTCCAAAACATATGAGAAGGATATGATTCTACAATGGAGAATCATCCCCTACTTATATTAGACTTTGACCAACTAACAAGGGCGTCTATTGGCACAACAGGGCCGACCTCTCTAAGTCAAATATACTTTATTATTATATTTATTATTATAATTAATATTCACATTATTAATTATCTTATTTATATTAATCATATTACCATAGGGTCGACCTGTACCCTTTAAATAGTAACTAGGGTTACAGGTAGGTCTGACTATTAAACAATATATAAGAAAAGATCTAATACACCCACTAGTGCTCATCCACTAGGGTCACATCCATAGGGATTTCATAGATCTGGTTCACTGCATTACACAGATGAACCAGATCTTCACACGTTCACCTGTGCTCGTCCACATGCATGTCCACTCTACAGATCTACTTTCCCACTGTCACCAACAGGGGAATCATTTGGAGTCTTCTCGTCAACTCTGTTGCTCAGAGGAGGCCATCAGATCATCTTCATTTCTGTTCACATGATGGTGTGCCCAAATCTTTTTGGATTTCCCATGTTCACCTTGTGCTTAGCCATAGGCATGCCCTAACTCAACAGATCGCTTTTCCACCAGATGATCATCTGGATTTCTACTCTCTCACATCATGGAGGAGGCCATTTCTACATTCCTAGCCCTGTCCCAGGCTGGAACCATGAACCCTTCTTAGGGGATTTCTTTCAGTTTTGTAAGCTAAGAGTAAGAATTCACATAGCTACTATATTCCACATCTCATAGGTTTGTAAGCTGGAGGATGTCTCCTATAGCTGCATTCATCAACATTTTTGAACCTAATCAGGCTCTTGTCTATGAACATTCTGACTCCATGTTCCTTTGTTCCTTTAACTTTCTGTATTTATCTGATGTACTCAATTGTTTCTGACATGTGATGAGATTTATTAGACCATTTCATCATGTCTTTGTAATCTATGAGGTCCATCAATGTTTCCTCTTGATAGCCAATGATCCGGGTCATAAACATTTCTCTTTTAGACTTAAATTGACTATAGATCTCTCCTAGCTTAGCTCTCATGAATATAACTTCTTGTGTGGTGTCCTGGTAATATTCCTTTTGATGTCTGAGTTTCACTAATAAAACTCTCATATAATAAGCTTCATGCTCATCCTCTCTTTCCCTGTCCATGGTGGCATTGGATATAGTCATTCCTTCTCCCAATAGTTCGCTCACCTTAGACTGCTTATCATCCAGTAGGGTCTCTTCCATGGTAATTAACATTTCACTATCCAAAGTGAGTCTCCTCTTATTTCTTGTCCTTCTTACCATTACCTGCCTCTTTCTGTCATAAGCTACAACCTGGACATTAGCTACCTTGTCGACATGCTCTGGAATTGGCTAGTCACCCCATGAGAGGGAATTTCCTAAGCTTCCTGGTGTATGAAAATTCTCAAGCACTGCCTCCTTACCTTATCTAGGTATTGCATAGACGAGGGAGACTAAATACAAGCGATCCCCCTTTGTTATTGTCTAGATATTGATACTCCTAGCTTAATGGGTGAATCTCCAATGTGCTCAATGTTGGAGGTATTTTTCGTGACCCCTTATGTTGTGGTTTCTGCCGAAGTTGTTGACCCTGGGAGTGTATAATGGGTTGGTGGTCCTATCTGGATCTTTTTTGATCCTTTTCTACTCTCCAAATATTCATCAACCACTCCTTTTCTAGTGTTACCTCCTGTTGAATTCTCAGCATCAGGGTTCCCTTGTTCTTCCCCTTTTCCTTTTGTTTCATTCTTTGCAATGTCAGTTCTGTTAAGATCCTCATCTTTATTCCTTAGATTTTTTGTTTTCTCTCTATCTATTGACTCATCCTGGCCTTTGTTACAACCTTCCCCTCTATTCAGTGACTGTGAGGTTCAATCTAAAGAGGTTATATGGCATTCAGTTGTATTCATACCTACCTCTGTGCCCAACGGTTGTTATCCTTTGGGTAATTGTGTTTCCAACATCCATGTTACTTCTTCATTCAAAATAGGAACTACATGATACACCTCCTCTACGTCACTATTGTATAGCATGATCAAATCGGGAATAACATGAGCCACTCCCCTTAGGCTGTATGGATTTTCTCAAATTGTAGTTGTTGGCTCGACTTTTGGTTCTCCTGTAGGTGTTCTTTCTGAAATATGATGTTCATTGTATTCCCCAATTGAGGTATTTCTCAGGTTTTCTAGCTCTCCTTCTTCTCTGAGCATGATTGGGGCTATTACAATAGATGTTATTTATAGCACTATCATAGTATCCCTTTGTAGTTGAATCATTCTTTATACTTCTTCTAAGATCCTTTGTGCCTCTGACCTATCTGTTTTCTACTATGAACCTTCCTACTGTGCTTGTGCCCCTACCTCAATCATTTTCTCTAAAAATTCTAATTGTTCATCCCTAGGCAAGGCCATGAACCTGACTAGGTTTGGTTTTTATTTTCTTCGTAATACTTCATCCAAGTCCAAGGAATTCTCCATGAAATTTCCATCCTCAAAATCATTGTGCGTGTATGGCTAATGGGATATCACTTGATTAGCATGCTCAACCACCAGTTTCCTAGGGTCATGTTTCCTATATCTCCTGGTAAAAAACATGTACTCCATTTGACTCTAAGCTTCTTTTCTGGCTTGCGTAGTGTCCTTCACAAAATGGTAACCCACATAAAACCCATAGGGGACAAATACCATTTTCTTGTCTTTTACCAAAGAAGCATTGAACCCTTGCAATATGGTTTGGTATAAAATTCCCCCCAACACTAGTTTATCAGGCACATGGATTGACAACAAGTGGGGTGCACCAGTGACTCCGAAAATTATGATATATGTACTTCTATCCTCTAGATACCAATTCACAATCTTAGATATCACTTTCCTTGTTGCTTTTGAGAGCCTTGGGCAGTCTTGTTCAAAGATCAGTCAGTACACCCAAGCTATAAATCCACCGCATATTACAGAGATTGATATTTTGTACCTTTTCTCCCATAGGATGTTGAAATAAACATGTACTGAAAATTCAAAGATATGCTAGCTTAGGATCAAAATTGGGAATACATTCTGAGTGCATATCACATATAGGATATAACATGCCATGTAGAATGTAGTGGTTTCTCTAGTTTTTGGGTTCTGAGCTTCCTTTATCCTGGTGCTCAATTGCTTAGAAATAATATCTCCCTAGTTGAAGATGCTTCTAGATATAGCTACTATATAAGCCAAAGGAATCCAAGCCTCAAAGAACTTGGAGCAATCATTTTCCCAGTATAGACTAAATATCAGGTCCATTGGGAAAATGTAAGGTTCTATTAGGTTCACCATGTTTGTTAGGGTCCTAACCCGCACATAGGTAGAACAATATATTCAGATGTAATAAAGGTCAATATTAATAAGGCCTTGCAATAAAATAGAATAAGTCGAATGTAAGAAGACCTAATAGAAACTTCTACTTCTAGAAGGATCTTCCTCTAAATTCTTCTTTTGATAGACATATTTAGTATAAATAGGATTCGAGGGTATGAGAACCCTAGCTTGGATATTATTGTAATAGAGCTCTACTCGACTGGAGGTTTCCCCCTTGAGGAGGCCCATGAACATTGCTCTCAGAATCAAAGTGCTATTTCTGTTGTTATTCTTATATCATTTTAGTGTTATTGTGGTGATTATTCTAGTTATATTGTTGTTATTCTAACATTTCTAGCATTTTATTTCTGTTTTGCATAGTTTTTATATCTGGTATATTACAAGTGGTATTAGAGCACTTTCCTCGGCAGAAATTGTGGGTTAAATTTTTTCAGGGTAGAGACGTATTCCGACGTCTTTAAGCCACAAATATCTATCGTTACACACATAAACCCATGGTTGAGGGATTCATACACGTAGGAAATACAAGTGGTACTTAAGAGCACATCTATTGGCCACCCTTGTGTTGGATTACTGAGAGGGGGGGTGAATCAGTAATAGCGTAATTATAATCCTTTTTCTTCAAATGTTATATCAATGTAGAATTATTATCCAATAATGAGCAGTAAGAAATAAACAATCAAACACATACACAGTACACCAGTGTTTTACGTGGAAACCCAAATCGAGAGAAAACCATGAAATGCTTTTTCTTATGTCTCAAAGAATTACATTCATTGGAAGCACCAACTTCCTTTGTTTTCCAGCTGCAACTGGAAGGAGGCTCCAACCCCCTAGTTTCTCAGACTACAACCTGAGGGAAGCTCCAATTCCCCAATTCTCTGGCTACAACCAGAAGGAGGCTACAAACAGAAGGAGGCTACAACCCCCAATGTTCTCTGGCTACAACCGGAAGGTGGCTACAACCACCTGTCCTTGCCCCGTCCTGCCACCCTGAAGTAGAAGTAGAATGATCGAACCACTGTCACACTATCACTGTGAGATATACCGCTTTAAACCTATACCAATAAATATGAACCATGCATCAACCTGTACCATAAACAAGTGCATCAACCATGAACCAACCTGTAATCAACCTATACCATAAACAAGTGCATCAACCATGCACCAACCTGTAATCAACCTGTACCATAAACAAGTGAATCCAACCATGTATGAAGTATGTACCAATCATGTGTCAACTACTCATCAACTATGAATCATCAATATGTACCAACATCATCAACTATACACCTCATGTATGTGCGCCAACTCATCAACTACTTGTCTCAACCATGTACTCAACATGTACCACAACCA
>ML794119.1:312231-351139 GCA_009831015.1 Picea engelmannii
GATACTCTAGAAAGAAGTTATTCTTGTTTTACCTGGAACACCTTCTTGAGACTAGTCAATAGGACTAGTCAGATACCCTATCTTACACAAGGTGTATCTACAAATTTAAGATGACCCAGAAGCTGAACGTTTTACCACAGATACCTTGGTAATTTTTGTAAATTTCCTCTGGAGTTCAGAGTTAGAAACATTACATATTTTTTTTTATAGCGAACATTCCGCAATGACTCATTTCAGGATGATTCCAGAACCCTATCTTGTACAGGATGTATCTCCAAAATTATAAGGCCTCAGGACCTGAATTTTGGACCCAACGTACCTTGATCTGTCTACTAAATACCCTCCAAGAGGTTCCTTCTGAAACATTGTAGAAAAAAAGTTATAGCGAAAATTGCACGGTGTCTCAGATGTAGCAGCGAAACCCCAAGACCCTGAGCTCTGATACCATATGTTAAGAACCAAACATCAATATAGCATAGAAAAACCTCAGGAAAAGTGCTCAACGCCTTGAAAAAGAGATAATTTCAGATAATAAGCCTCTTCGAGGGGGAAACTTCCTTTTACCCCACTTAAATGTTCAAGTACAAGATGATTCAAAATGAAAATGTCTCCTTGGTATATATAGGAGACTAGGAGGTATAATTACAACTAATGGCCTAAAGCCGACCTAAATAAAATAACATTACTAATATAATATGCCCCAATTAAGGGTTAATGAGCAAGACGACATAAATAAAATAACATTACTAATCTAATATGCCCCAATCAAGGGTTAATAAGCCAATATTAGGGCTTAACACAGTAGCAAAGAGGGTCTTCAGGTATCTTCATGGCACTACTAGTTATGGATTGTGCTACCAAGGAAGACCAGGATTGGACAGAGTGGTGGACATACATGGCTTTGTTGATGTAGACTGGGTTGGAGATCTGGATCATAGAATATCTACAAGTGGGTATGTGTTTAACCTATTTGGAGGAGAAATCAGTTGGATGAGCAAAAGACAGGTTGTAATGGCACTCTCAACTACAGAAGCTAAATACATGGCAGCCACTCATGCAAGAAAGGAAGCAATATGGTTACAAAGATTTTGTTCAGGTATTGGGTTGGTACAACAAGCAGTGATATTAGATTATGACAATTAGAGTGCAATCTTCCTAGCAAAGAACCCAGTGTATCATTTGAAGACAAAGCATATTGATGTTTAGTATCACTTTGTGAGAGACATGGTTGAGGAAAAGAAGGTGTTGCTGGAAAAGGTTGACACTTTGAAGAATATTGCAGATTCATTGACAAAGTCTATGAGCACAGAAAATTTCTCCTAGTGTAGAGTAACAATGGGTATTGCTGCCCTGGATTGTTGACTATAAAATCCCCTGGACCCCTAGATGAAAAGAAAACAACAAGTGGGAGAATGTTGGGTATGTGTTATATTCTTTGCATGTGTGTGTGTGGGCATGTTAGATATGACAACTGCATTTGACGATCCCTAGTACTAGTGTTTGGTTTGTGTCGTGTGCGCCGTGCGATTTCCTAGGGGGATCCCAGGGGGGGCAGGTATGCCCCCTCTGGTTACGTGCAGCATTTAGGGCAGCACCCCCAAAAATTGTTTTGGGCGGATTTTGCTATTTTTAGCGGATTTTTCTATTTTTAGCAGTTTTATAAATTAATCCCAGATTAAGGGATTAGGGTTTTGGTATCTATGGAATACCTAAATAAATTGTATATATTGTATAGTGAATGGTGAAATTCGACATAATGAATATAAGAAAGGTTTTCCCGGTTAAGGGTTTCCGGTATAAAATCTTTGTGTACTCTGTGTATGAGCCATTGATTAAATTTTGTTTTGCTTATGCATTTCTTTAATTCATAGGTTTAAAACTTACATGTACCTCCATTTTACTGAGCATAAAAGTTATATGTTTTATGATTTCCGCCAGGTTTGGGATAAGTCTCCTCAAAAAGTTCACCTTACCCAGGAAAGATTGTACCTCTGTTTTACTGAGAAGGGTGTTGATATTCAAAATCCCTTCAACCCTGCTGGGGTCTATTTTAATACCATCTTTGGAAATGATGTGCCCAAAAATCTTGCCTTCCTCCACTGTTAAATGAGACTTCTTTGGATTTAGTGATATGTCAAACTTTCTGCACTTCTGGAAAACCCTCTTCAGGTGCTCAAGATGTTGTTTGTTGGAGTTAGAATACACTGTGATGTCGTTAAGATAAATCACGATGAATTTGTCCTTCTCATCAAGAATTATGATGTTTGTTTCCCTCTGAAAAGTGGCACCAACATTCATCAGGTCGAACGACATCTTAGCATACATGAACGTTCCCCACGGAGTGGTGAAATTCATCTTCTCTCTGTCGTCCGGGTGGACCATGATTTGGTTATATCCTGAGAAACCATCCAACATGGACATCTTCTGAGATCCCACCACCTTTTGCAAGATGTAGTCCATTTTGGGAAGGGGGTAGTGGTCTTTGAGAGACACCTTATTCAAATTTCAGAAGTCTATGCACAGTCTAATTTCTCTGCTTTTCTTTCTCACAGGTACTAAGTTAGCTACCCAGTTCGAGAATCTTAAGGAAACAATAATTTTGGCGTCGAAAAGCTTCTTTACCTCTTTCTTGATCAACAAAATAAATAGGGGATTTATCCATATCGGATTTTGTTTGAAAGGTTTATGATCTTCCTTGAGAGGGATAACATATTGGATCACCTTCGTGTCATACACTTTTAGATCTTCGTAGCTCCACGCAAAGACATATGGGAAATATTTCATGAGTTTTATGTAATCCTGCGTAACCTCCAGACTGAGTGTTTTTGATAATTTTACCATCTTCGTCTCTGTCTCGGTCCCAATGTTGCAGTATTCCACATCTTCTGCACTTGTGGTGATCTTGGGGTTCTTAGCCACATCATTTTCGTCAAACAACTTTTCTAGTGGCACCAACCTCTTTGGAATAATATTGTTTTTCATTTGTATTATATCCCTTCCCATGATCTAGTTCTGGAAAGGGTCGTCATCACTACATGTGTCTGCACCCTCATCTTGGTCGTCATAGTATTCCCCGTCGATGTTCATGTTAGCGAACTCGTCGCTCATGAGGAGGAAACTTTCCACATGTTTCTCATCATCAAACACCTACCAATGTTTGATGTTGTCAGGTATTGTCGACCTGTGCTTGACCTCGATTTAATATTATCTGGAAGAATGCGAATCTTGAAAACCGAGATTGAGGTTGCCAATGCATCGCCGATATGATTCTTTTCTCTAGGGATAACAGTCGAGTCATACTCCAAAAATCCTTCGAGAAGGTCCAAAGATAGATTTTTGTACGCTCGCAGTATGGGGTGTTTGTTATGATACACACCCTTCACCTGATTTATGATCATCTTGGAATCTCTGTGCACTGCTATCCTCTGCATGCCTAGTTCTTTCAAAACTTGTAAGCCCAAGATTAGCACTTCATACTCAGCCATGTTGTTAGTGAATTCAAATGAAAGCTTGAATGAACACAACTTCATGCTTGCTTTAAGGGGGCTCACCCATATACCAACCTCGAATCCTTCTTGGCTAACTGCGTCATCAAAACTCATGCTCCACACCCTGTTTTCCATGTGGTCTTCTAGGTTGACACACTCTATTGTTTCCTGCACGGTTTTCTTGTCAGTTGTCATGATGGTCATCGATCCCTCTTCTCCGAGGTTAAAATAATTGTAGAATATAGATGAACCTACTTCAGTGTCGATGGCGTATATAGGATGATTGCGGGGCTGTGTCTTGCTGCTTAACATGTATTTCATCAACACTTCTCTATACATCCTTATATTGTGGCCAAAATTAGGGATAGTGGCGTAATTCATATCCATTTGCAACATGCCCTTCAAATTCGCAGCCCACGATCCTAAAAGTAGCATGTCGAACTTCAGGGGTATGTCTACGACAACTATGTCCATGACCATGTTCTTGGAGGGGATTTGAGCCAATGATACAACCAGGTCTTTGTTAAGACCCAAACATTTGACTTTCTTCTAATCGAAGGAGAAAAGGTCCTTGTATGGTCTAGTGACTTCTAAACCTAGCTCATCCATGACCACATTCATCATGAGATTGTGTGATGCACCAGAATCAAGCATGGATTTATGCAAGTTCAGATCATGGATCTTCAAACCGACATAGAAAGGGGGGACATCTTCATCATCGCTTGTCTCTTCGATGTGCTAACCAAAAAATATGGTGGGGTGGTCATCTCGAATGTTCAGAGTATCGAGGGACCCTCCCATTTTTAACATTTTAATGATTTGTTCCCGATACTCACCCTTTCTAATCAACTCATTGAATGGGACGAAGATTTTGATTTTGGCCATTTCGTGTTCAAAATTGAAAGGGTAACAGGTTTTTTCTACCTCATTTCTGCTCGTCTCCTGGCTTGTCTCCTGGGATTTTTTGGGGACTTCCTCCTTCAAATTCACCTTCTCGGATGCATCCTTGGTTGTGTTGTCCGGTCTCGGTCGGCTCGTGGAAGGTGTGTCCGTTGTAGGCTTCTTTACGAAGTCTATTTGTTTCGGCTCGGCAAGTACATCTTTTCTTCGGAGGTTGTACTTCTTCTAGAACTTCATGATAGAATTTTGATAACCTTTCTTGAATTCTTTTGTCTCCTAAGATGGTGTATCATCTATTTCAAGTATCATACCATCATCGGTTTCCAGTGCGAAGTCTTCATTTTGGATCATATATCGATCGTGATCGCTCTTAGTCAAGAACATGCATGGGTTTTCATCATCACAACAATGCATATGGTCATCGAAAGACTGGTCTAAATCCTCATCTACGTAGTTGTTATGGAAAGGAGGTCTCATCTGCTGGTAACCTGGGTCCCCCTCCTTGATTTGAGGAATCTGACGCCTCCAGAGATTCTGATTTCTGGGTTGTGGTTTGTTTGTTTCTCGCGCAACAGGCCTAATTCCCACGGACATTCTTTCCATCAAAGTTTCAATGGTATTCATCATGATGTCAAATTTGTCGTCTGAGGACCAAGACGTCGATGACTGTGCATCTCCTTGGGGTATTTTGTCGCCTTGATTGAACTTTGGTTTGATTTTTCCCGACGCCATCATGTTCACTTCAACCTTGAAAGCATTACTCATTATGGCATTCAGACTCACCGATCTTCTTTCTCTCAGCAGCAAAGCAAAGTCACTGTATACCTTCAAAAAATGAGTCGAGAATTCCCACACTATTTCCTCCGGTGCTTTCTTCATGTTATTGTATTGTGTTAGTAGTTGTAAAGGGATTTTCTTATCCCCCCATATATTTAGGAAGGACCTTTCGAATGCTGCAAAGTATCGAATGATCACAGGCGGGAGGGATTTGAACCACTTTCTTACATATATTGAAAGTATTTTCACAAAAGGCCTCATTTTTGCATTTGCATAGTCTACCTCCACCAGGTCGACAAAGTTGTTAAACCAGTCCAGGTGTTTCTCGGCGGAAACATTTCCCTCATCGTCGTAGAGTCTGATTATTTGGATATAATTCTGAGGCAAGTCATGTAATTGGGCTGGCAGGATGAGGGGAGAGAATCTGGCAACCATATCCCTAGGGGGATTCAGATTTTGGGGCATACTATTGAACAAGTGTCTGTCAAAAACTTGTTGTCTGTACTGTTGGTTTCACCTTCTGTTATGCGCCTGTATGATGGAGAGCTGTACACAAAAAATAGTTGTTCGATTCTCACAACCATTATCAAAATGGTAAGGTGCTTTGGAGGATGCGTATCACTCAAAAATGACTATGAATAAAAATTTTCCCGTTAAACTTTCTCTTTTTATGCGCTAGCAAGAGCCATGTATATTTCCTTTTCGGTTGCTCTGCATTCTCTGGGATGCTCCATGTGCCTTTCTTCTTCCAACCATTGCACCTCTCGTAGCTGGATAATAATGTTATGCACCTCTCTAAGCTACCTTTTCAGCCATGCCATGTTCCCTTCGTGACTCTTTGTAGTTGATGCTTCCACAGTCCTTATCATTAGTTGTCGCCTTAATTCCCTGTTCTCCTAATAAAGCTCAACAATAGCCAACCTTGCTTGCTTCAGCTGCTAATATGGAGTTCCCTCACTTTCTCCCATGGCGTCCACTTTCCTTGCTCTGTTCCCACGTTCCCGACTCCATTTCCCAACAGTTTCTATCCGGATGACGCGTCTGAGTAGTTCTTCAGCTTCCAATTCGATGCACGGTCCTTCTATAATTTTAGCCTTAATGATCTCCTCATTATTTATCATCTTGCCCCTCCCCTGAGGTAGCTTCTATTTGGAGGAGGAGGTTCTTTCCATCTCCCTCTCCTGTATGAATTTCTCTATTTCAGTTGTTCCGTGACTTGATCTCGTCTCTTATGTAGGCGAAATAATGGTTTCTTCCACGTCTTTGGGAATGGTTGTCGTGGGTGTGAAATAATTCCAATATATTTTAGGTTCAGACCTCACAGTTTTGCCACTCCACATGCCCTTTCCTGTGATCTTAGAATCCTCCATGGTGCGACCAAGGTATACTCTGCATGCAACATTTTGAATGAATGCATTGGGAGTGGTTCTGAACCAACTGGACTGGCAAGGGGGAACTGCGAAAAAAAATTAGGCCTGGTTCTATGACTTGATGGCATGTCGAGCATCCGATATTTATAACGAAACAAACAAGAGAGGAAAATATGATGTAATCCAATGAATTTATGGTGATGAGATGTTTCAAGTCAAATTTTAGGTTGTTCATGGAAAATCCCCGCGTGTGGAATGTAGGTGATACGGTTTTTTATGCATGTATAATAAGAACGTTGTGGTTTTTCATTCCCTCGACATTCATGATGAACTAATAATAACTATGGCACTTGCTGACGCAGCCTTTATTAACCACTTAACTCAACCGGGGTATGTAGAAATTGTCTTCTTAACAAGATTCGACCTTTTGGGAAAAGACATGCCCATACCACGTATACAGTTTCTGACTCTGACACTCTTTCCCATTTCCAACGGCCAACCAACCATTTTTTGGCTTCGACCTCATGGTGCTACGTACCTGACTTCACATTTTTGGGTGCATGGATCATAACATGATTTAAAACCGACTCTAAATGGAAAGAAAAATGGCGGCGCTAATAGCTGGCTCCAATAGGGATGTTATCCTCCCTGTGAGGTAGCAAAGAATAGTAGACTAGGTGCCTGACCATTGGGATTTATTCGACATCTAGACATTAAGAAATATAAATGACGGACATAAAACAAACTAGACTCATTGACACAGCTTCTAGGACTTCAGCATAAACTTAGGGCCTTCACTTTGGGCTTCAATTCTTTGTTGACCTATTGAATCAACACAAAAATACAACGGTTATTTACAATGAAAAACAACTTAAACAAATTTTACTTCATCAGGTAACGTTTGAGGAACCTACCATCTACAGGCCCCCAACCACAACACTCTTTCTCTATTCCTTCCAGGAAATAATCATTGTCCCTATAGTACACACCAATTTTGTACGACCCTGTCTAAAGGTGATCTAGCTTTCCATTCTTTCCTTTATCTTCATTTCTCGTGTCCCATCTCAGCACCAGATCTCCTACCTGAAAATCTTTCGGCTTGGAAATTTTGTCAAGATATTTATTTATCCTCTCCTGATGGAGTTGAGATCGATTATATACCTGCTCCCTCGCCTTCTATGTGTGTGTTGGCCCTTGGTTAAGGAAGAAAGCGAAGATCGAGGAAGAAAAGGAAAAATGTGAACTACGCGGAAGACACAGTGACTATTACTGGGTCGAAGTAAGAAAAAGAGAAGAAAAGATGAAGCGAAGTAAGAGAAAGAAAAACATTGGATGAGGAGATCAAGGATGATAGATAAACAAGGAATACGGATTGTGGACAAATCAGCAAGCGAAAAAAGATACCATTGGATTCTTTGGAGCATCGCACGAGAAGAAAAGAAATATAGGTTCGGGAATCCCTAAAAATGAAGGTCAAGTTGACCTAGGGCTTTAGACACCTAGGGTTTTGGTATCTAGGGTTTTGACACTTAGGTCTCGACCTAAGGCTGACAGTGAGCTATTGTAATGTATAAATAGAGGTCTAAAGGACCCAGGATGGGTTTTTGTTGTTGTTGTTATTGTTGGTATTGTTGGTTCTAGTTTTATTATTGGCATGAGTGATTATTGTCGAGAGAGAGAGAAGTGTTGAGTGTAGAGACTTATGGTATTGTAAGATCTTTAGCTGGGTGCAAAGGTCAACCCTACAGCTGGGTGTGCAGGAGGGGGAGAGAAAGAAAGGAGAAGAAAGAAGATCCCCTAGCTAAGAGCGCAGACAAGAACTGTATGCTTCATATTAATATATTATAAAGCACAGTTCTGTGGATGTAGCCCTAGAGAGAGGGTGAACCACATATATCTTGTGTTGTGTGTGTGATTGATGCTATGTTCTTTATCATTTGATATACTACTATTGCATTACTGTGTTATATCTGATAGATAGTTCTGCGGAGTAGATCTGAACTAGTAAGTGATATATAAATGTTGTATTTGTCTCGTATTAGATCCGTTTGGTATTCCCTTTAGTTGTAGACATCTCTATCCTGCAACCCCCCCATAGCTACTTCGGGTGAGACTACATCTTCCTTGCAGGTGTTCCCGAAAGGGAAAGTAGTTAGGGATTTTTGGTGCGCTCTTGGTGTTGAACCTTGGGTCTGCCCATGTGCCAACAAATGGTTCTGTTGTCGGGACCGAAATATTATTAAGGGAATGTTAAGGTGGTTTCCATCAAAGACAAAGATTCAGAAGTGGATAGAAGACCAAGAAAAGGACTTTGTTGAAGCCCAAAACAAGAACCCTAATCTTAGTACAGAAGATTGGCTGGAAAGATATATCTTTACTAATATACACGAGATTTTCTTTGGAGTAATCCATAGAGAGTTATACGAGTGGCTAGCTAGGTTAGCATATACCCAATTTGAGATTAGATCTAGGCCATCTGTGGTTTGGACGTCAACGCTAATCAAGAAGGTCAAGAGAGATGATAACGCCATGTCAAGAACAATAGATCAATGGTTTGATAGTACCATTGGAGGGTATATCACTAATTTTGTTGTTGACAGAGTAGAATCGTATAACCAAGAAGAGAGATACTTCTTTAAGGGACCTAGAGGAAAATTTTTACATTTTCTGAAGTTGAAGATCAAGATGCTATTACATGAGAAGAACATCTTGAAGATACAGTAGTCTGTTGGATTGAAGAGATAATGTTCAAGAACTCAGACAGCAACAACGACACAGAGGCTAGACATAGGCATAGTGGGAGAGTGTTCAAAGAAGTTCCTCTTGTGAACCTATTCAAGTAAAACTATGGGGACGAGGGTTTCTACAGTGGATAAGAGGCAGATCTGACAGACGAAGAGCATTCAGAGTCCGCTAGGCCAGAGGAATGAAAATATGAAGAACCTCGTCAGGAAGAACCAGAAGCTTCAGGAACTATGCAGACTGTTGAAGTAAGTATTATTACTCCTCTTGTTGATTCAACGAAATTAAGAAATTAGAGTAATCAAAGTCACCCAAGCATTCAAAGCACTGTCACTAGTAGCCCAACACATACTCAGTCAGGAAACCTAGGAAGATCTATGGCAAATGAGATGAGGTTACCCACCTTCAGAGGAGATGGATCTGAAGATCCTGATCAACACTGGTTTCTATGCGAAGTCTTATGGAGTATTAAGTGTTAATGTTTAAGCCATTATTATAGTTCTTTGCATTTCAATAGATAACAATAGCATAATACAAGATCATTGAGAAATACACAATCACAAGAGACACAACATTTATCCTAGGAAACCCTCTAGGGGAAGAAAACCCAGCAAAACTTCCTTATTATAGATAGCCAATACAATGCCAAGAGTTAACTCAAACTAATACAGAAGATCCTCTCCCAAAGATGTGCCACTCTCTCTCCTTCTTCTCTAACTGCAATTTTGAAACTTGTCTCTTAATGAGAAAGTGAGTTGTGTGTCTACGTGAGGTGCTAGCCTCCTTATTTATACAAGATTGGCACGTGTGAAGTGTCTCTTCACTAGCAGGGCCAACTTCTCCAACTAGGTGGTTATAACCACCTTTATTATATTTTTGGGCCTCTTGATTATTTTGGGGCTGACTTCTTCTTTTGCCTTTTACAATTACATTATGACCAATCCACAAAAGGGGATTTGGTCCTTATATAATAGCCGACATGATCAATCCACAATGGGGATTGATCCAATGAATAATATATCAAATAATAATAAGAATACACTTTGCAGTTACATTATTTTAATACTCTCCCTTAACAAGAAGGGTATTCTTCAACAAAATCATGCGAGAGAGAGAGAGGACAACATCATCAACAACATCAAGTGGGTGAGAAAACAACATCATCAATATCATCTTGGAACACTGAATGGCGTATCTATAAATCATCGGAATTTTTTTTCATCGGCAACATCGTCATTCTCAAAGGAATGCAATCATCATATGCATCAATATGTATTAGTATAAAATTGATACATCATCATCATCATAGCACGAGGCTGGCTCATCATAATAATACTAGATTGGATTTACGTCACGACTATCAAGACGAAAGAACAGTTCTAGTATCATCTCATAGTCTTGGTTTATGTCACAACTGTCAAGCTAGAAGCAAGATGCTCATCCTTCTTTACGTCACAACCATCAGGTCAGAAGTAGGATACTAGACTGGCTTTACATCAAAACTATCCAGCCGAAATCTCAGTGCTAGTCTCATCACATCATCTTGATTTATGTCACAACCATCATCTCCGAAGCAAGGTACTTGTCTTTCTTTACGTCACAACCATTAGGTCAGAAGAAGGATACTAGAATGGATTTACGTCACATCTATCCAGCCGGAAGAACAATACTAGTCACATCACATCATCTTTCTTTACGTCACAACCGTTAGGTCGGAAGCAAGGTACTCATCCTGATTTACATCACAACCATCGGGTCAGAAGCAGGATACTAGACTGGCTTTATGTCACAGCTATCAAGTTGGAAGCACAGTACTAGTCACATCACATCATCTTGCTTTACGTCACAACTGCCAGGTCAGAATCAAGAGATGTCTCATCACAACAACTACTCCCCCCTTTGAGGAAGGTCCTTTCGGACTATACCAAGCTTATCTCAAAAATGCTCAAACTTTATACAAGATAGAGGCTTGGTCAACACATCAGCAACCTGTTCATCTGTGCTAATATACTGGAGCTTTAAGTCTCCTCTCTACACCATTTCATGGATGTAATGATATAGGATCTCTATGTGCTTTGAACTGTCGTGGAATACAGGATTCTCTGTCATCTTTATGCAGATCTTCTTGTCACATAGGATCGTGGTTTCTTCCATCTCTAGGTCAAATAGACTGGTCAACAACTTTTGAAGCCATATAGCTTCACAGCTAGCAGAACATGCAGCAATGTATTCTTCTTCCATTGTGCCGAGAGCAATGTTGGATTGCTTCCTACTCTGCCACGAGATCATGGTTGATCCTAAACTGAAACAACATCCTAAAGTGATTTTCTTGTCAGAAACACTTCCTTCCTAATCTACATCAGTATATCCACTCAATGTGAAATCATGATCTCCATCATAGCTGAGACCACAATCTATTGTACCCTTAAGGTAACTCATCACATGTTTTGCAGCCACTAGGTGAACATGTCTGGGTTCTACCAGAAACTGACTCAAGGTGTTCATGGAAAAACAAATGTTTGTTCTGGTGTTCATCAAGTACATCAACGATCCAATAATCTGTCTGTACAGCATGGCATCAATCAATTCTGACAAAATGTTGACCAACAACTTCAACTTCGCTTCCATGGGTGTATTCATGGACTTGCATTCAAACATGTCGAATCTCTTTAGGATTTCGATTGCATACTTCCCTTGGTTAAGGAAGATCCTCTCTGGACTCTGCCATACCTCAATTCCTAGGAAATAATTCATTAGGCCAAGGTCTTTCATTTCAAATTCTGAGGCAAGTCTCTTCTTACATTTAGTGATGATATTTTGTTCTCCAGTTAAGAATAAGTCATCCACATATAGTAATAGTATTACTGGCTCATCGTTCATAACCTTGAAGTAGAGGTTAGAATCTTCTTTACTCTTGATAAAGCCCAAGCTCGTCAGAAAGTTGTCTATCTGGCCATACCAAGCTCTAGGATCTTTCTTCAATCCATACAAGGCTTTCTTCAACTTGCAGACATGAGACTTCCTGTCTTCAACTTCAAATCCTTGAGGTTTCTCTATATACACTTCCTCTTCAATAACACCATTTAGGAAAGTTGTCTTTATGTCCATCTGGTGTAATTTCCACTTCACCTTAGCTGCAAAGGCTATGATGGTTCTGATCAAAGTGTATCTAGCTACATGAGAGAATGTCTCTTCATAGTCAATGCCTTCCTTTTGAGAAAAGCCATGATCTACAAATATTGCTTTATACTTCTCAATACTTCTGTCAGCAGCGTGTTTTATTTTGAAGAGCCATTGGAGGATACCACATCTTTACTCTTTGGTTTGGGAACTATTTTCCATACTGTGTTCTTTATTATGGATTGGTATTCCTCTGTCATGGCATCTGCCCATTCTTTTCTCTAAATGGATTTTTCAAAGCAGGTAGGATCCTCCTCTACAATATCACACATCAAAGCCATATAACTAGAGAATGGCTTTGGTATTTTTACATGTCTCGTAGTTCCTTCAGGAACACCATACTTCTCTCCATCTTGAATAAGATCTATAGCCCAAGCTGGCTTCCTTTTATGGAGGATCGTCATCTGAGGAGGTTCTTGAACTTATGATATGTCATCGTCTTCTATAATTTCCTCATCAGGGGAAGTTACAACTTCCCTCACTGGTTATGTGGCTCTGGGAACCTCCCTCACTGCAGTTCTTGGGATTACGGGTTCCTCTTCATATACTTCTTCAAGCTGGCATCTTCTTGATTTCTTGAGCACTGCATCTTCATCAAAGGTCACATCCCTGCTGGTATCAATGTGATGGTGACCTGGTATATAGATTCTGAAGGCCTTGGAGACCTCACAATATCCCACAAATATTCCCTTCTTTCCTGAAGGTTCCAGCTTGTTTCTCTTCTTTAGCTAGCTTCTTTCCGGTGAACATCTCTTCTGGGATTTTGAGCCCAATTTCACTATGGGACAATTGGTTCTACACATATACAACCGCCATTGCTTCTTCTACCCATAAGTACATAGGAAGATCTTGATCATGGATCGTAGTCTTCACAGCTTCCATTATCATTTTGTTCTTTCGTTAAACTACACCGTTTTGTTGGGGATTATAGGGAGTAGTGAGTTCCCTCTTGATCCAAACATCTTTTCAGAAGTTCACAAACTCTTTTGAGGTATATTCTCCTCCATTATCTGATCTGAGTATCTTAATATTTCTTTCAGAAAGATTCTCTATCAAGGTTTTGAATTCCTTGAACTTGTTGAACACTTCATCTTTAGATTTCAAAACATATATCCAGGTCTTACGAGAATAATCATCAATAAATGATACATAATATACATACCCACTAATGGATGACAATGGTATTGGGCCACATACATCTGAATGAATGAGCTCTAGGACTCCTTCTGCTTTGTTTTCTCTCTTCGGAAAAGGGTTCTTGATGTTTTTCCCTTGTGCACATCCATTGCATACGCCTTCAAGGTCACCCTTGAGTTCTAGTAAACATGTGAATGCTTTGCATATGTATGGTAGCACCTTGTAGTTGATGTGAGCTAATATTTTATGCCAAATTTCACATGATTTTTCAATGGCGTGGGTCATGGAAGCCTATGAGAGACCCTTTAGTTTATACAAGCCATTTTCTTCACTTCCAATGATGATTGCTTCATTTAAGGTTTCTCCTTTAGCCCACATAAGAACTTCTCCATCTATACAAGAAACTTTGAAGCCTTTCTTTTCTAAAGCTGAAATGGAGAATAGGTTCTTTGTCAAACCTGGTACATATAGTACGTCCTTCATTTTTAGTGAATTCCCTTAATTCAGTTTGTGGTTTGATTCTCCCACTCCCTTGATGGGATATTGGTAATCATCTCCAAATGTCACTTTCTGAGAAAACTTCTTTTCTGAGATACAAGAGAGAATTTTTCTTTGTCCCGTTATGTGCTTGGATGCACCACTATCAATGAGCCAAGTGTCCTCTCCAGGTGTTACATATCCTGAGAGGGCCCAGATTAAGACATGGTCTTTGATCTGCTCTCTTATAATCTTTGTGGGTGGCTCTTCATCTTCAACTACATGGGCATGGTGCCTCTTATGTTTTCTCTTGTATTCTTCTCATCTAGCTGGATAAAATTTCGCAATGTGTCCCATCTTGTCACAATGATAGCATTGTACAGATGAGTGATCTCTTTCCCTTCGCTGTCCTTTCTTTTGAAATATTCTTGGATGAGATTCCTTATTATTGAATTTGTTTGGTAGTTGAGGCTCTTTATGAGTCTCCTTTTGGAAGTAGGGTTTCTTCCTTCCTCTTTTGGTGTGATTATCTAGGGATTGATCATCATCTCTTTCCAGTAGTGCTTCACGGTTAGCTACTCTTGTTTCTTCTTGGATGCATTCTTCCCATAGACCATCAAACAATAGTTTCTATGTTCTGGCACAAATTGTTTGGATGAATGCATCCCAAGGTCTTGTGAGACCATTTAGGGTTGTCATTATGAGTTTGTCTTCATCTATGGTATCTCCAATCGCTTCTTTACGTTCTTTGAATTCTGAGATTCTGGAGAAATATTCCTGAATTGTTTCTCCTTTCTGCATCCTTGTATTCTTCATTTGAGTTCTTAGATTCATCTTTCAGTTTATGTTCTTTCCTTCATACAATCTAGTCAAGGCATCAAACATTTCTTTCAGAGTCTTCTTAGATGACACATAAGGAATCAGATGGTCTTTGATTAAATCTGCAATGATTCTTTTGGACCTGATTGTGTCCTTTTGATGCATAGCTTTTTCTGCAACATTGTCGGGTTCCAAAATTTCTCCTTTGACGAATTTTTCTAGGTCATTCTTTTCAAGAAGGAGTCCAATACTATACTTCCAGGCACGAAATTTTTCCACACCTTCCAGCTTGTCAACAAGCTTAGTGCTTGTAGACATCTTTTACCTGGAGCTAGGAAAATGACCGAAAAATGAAAGTGTTCAAAATCAAAATCTGAACTTACCAGGAGGTGTGTTTGGCTGAGGCGAGTAGCCTGGTGTGTTTGGATCCGAGAAAATCCAACTTTTTCTCCTCCAAACTTGATTTGCGGATTTCTGGACTAGTGCTTCTAGTTTTCTAGTACCTCTGGTACTCTGGTACTTCTGGTATTTCTGGTACATTGGTTTTCTGGTACTTTGTGAAACTAGGGTTTCACTTTTCGGGAGATATAGCCACTGAAAAGGTGCACTGAAGGTGCCAAAATGATCCTTGGGGGAGGGCACACTTTTCTAGATGGTTTTAGGGATGAAATGCCTCACCAACAAAAATCCCTAATTTTCATGTACGGTAACAGTGACGTTTTTCACTTTTCTCTTGTGAAATATGCTCTCTTCAGCTTGGCTGTAATACCATGTTAATGTTTAAGCCATTATTATATTTATTTTCATTTCAATAGATAAAAATAGAATAATACAAGATCACTGAGAAATACACAATCACAAGAGACACAACATTTATCCTGGGAAATCCTCTAGGGGAAGAAAACCCAACAAAACTTCCTTATTATAGATAGCCAATACAATGCCAAGAGTTAACTCAAACTAATATAGAAGATCCTCTCCCAAATATGCACCACTCTCTCTCCTTCTTCTCTAACTACAATTTTGAAACTTGTCTCTCAATGAGAAAGTGAGTTGTGTGTCTAAGTGAGGTGGTAGCCTCCTTATTTATACAAGACTGGCACGGGTGAAGTGTCTCTTCACTGGCAGGGCCAACTTCTCCAACTGGGTGGTTATAACCACCTTTATTATATTTCGGAGCCTCTTGATATATTCTGGGTTTGACTTTTTCTTTTTCCTTTTACAATTACATTATGACCAATCCACAAAAGGGGATTTGGTCCTTATACAATAGCTGACATGATCAATCCACAATGGGGATTGATCCAATGAATAATATATCAAATAATAATAATAATACACTTTGCAGTTACATTATTTTAACATTAATAACATCACCGACGAAGCTTTCAAATGAGCTCAGTTTAGTACTACCCTAAGAGACTGTGCACTGAGCTGGTACATGAAGTTTGTTAAGGGAATTGACCAGCCTAAACTGCTAAATGAGATCAAGAACGCGTTGATTGCTGATTTCAAGAAGTCCAAGTCGGAGTCACAGTGCATTACAGAACTAAAAGAAATCAAGAAAATAATAGTTGAACCAATATGGGAGTTCAATCAGAGATTAAAGACCTTGACATGCCATTTGAGTTTTCAAATCCCAGATGAGCAGAACAAGGAATGGTTCATTGTTTCCCTCTTACCACACATCAGAGTTCCTCTGATGCAACAGAAGATTGATTCGCAAGCTGAGGCGCTAGAGATCGCCATGAAGATAGAATCATCCCCTATGGAAGAATCTAGCTCAGGTATGAGTCAAATCTTGACTCAGCTAACTAGTTTGTCTCTGCAGGTCGAAGATATGAATAAAGACAAGGGAAAAGACAAAACAAAAGATATCTATTGTGTCAAATGAAAATCAGAAGGCTATGAAAAGGAACATTGTCCCCTATTCCATGAATACCTGGCCTCTGGAGCTTCGAGCCCCTTGAAGCAAGTTACCCTACCCTGTTGTGAGGTATGTAGAAATAGACATCGCCTTGGTGAGTGTTATTACATGCCAAAATATGTTCAGACACCCACAAATTTGTATTTCACATTCTATAAGTCTGTGGGGCATGATGATAGGGATTGTAGGGCTTACGACATCATGCACAAAAGGTCAAGGGATATATACAAAATTCAAGGTGAAGTACAACAAGAAGGAAACACTACACGGTATAACTCCCCTGGGAGAGGAAACTTCAACCCTCGTGGTGGATTCCGAGGAAGAGGAAGAGGAGGAGGTATGGGTCAAGGTCGAGGATAGATAATTTTTTATAACTGGGCACAGCCAGGATACTTGGCAAGGGACTCTCAGAACCCTTGTACCACTTGTAGCTTTTGCAACTCTTTCGAGCATGTTATCGAGGAATGTCCAGCATTGCTGGCTAAACTTCATGAGAGACGGGGACCTCAGCAAAACCTGCAAATACAATTAATCAAAGAAGAACCTCACGAAGAATACCCTAGAGTCATTGTTATCACTCGAGGAGGCATTGTTATAGGAGAAGACAAAATTACCCAAGTAAAGACTATAAAAGAATCAGGAGTCAGGAAAGCTACAGAGAAGACACAAACTTTTGATGCAAAGAAAGAAAAATAAATTTTCGAGGAGGCAAGAAGAGAATTCAGGGGATATCAAGGTTATTCATCAAAGACATGACCAGAAGTAATAGAATCTGGAATGCCTATGGCATTTGATCAGTCTGCTTCGCCCAGAGATGGAAAATAGGCAAGGAAACTTGCCAGTTTCTTGTATACGTTTATAGAGCTGATTAAAGATGAGAGATCCATACAGGAACTGCAAAATTTGGTCAAACAGTATGAGATAGGAAGGGTAGATCCTTTACTGAATAAATCTGTACATCAACTATCCAAGAAGAGAAGGACAAATAAGGAACTACACCTGAATGCTCAGATTGGAGTGTATGATATAGACTATGTGGTCCTCGACTTAGGGTCGGAGGTCAATGTCATGACAAAGAAAACCTGGCCACTGATGGGAAAACCTAAGTTGATCTATTCCCCTATCATACTTAGGATGGATAATAAGCAAGACGTAAGCTCCTTTGGAAGATTGGAACATGTCCCTGTGGACATCGAGGGAGTGAGGACATTTGCAGATTTTGAGGTGATTGAGATAGTTGATGATAACTATCCTTACCCTGCGTTGTTAGGAATTGATTAGGCTTTCAATAATTCCACTGTGGTCGATTTAAAGAAAATACGAATGACGTTTGAAGGAGATGGCCTTAGGGTCATCTCACCTTTAGATCCCGATGAAGGTCAACGATACACAGAGCCCATCAAAGAAGAAAACTGCGCATATGAACTGGAAAACATATACAAATTAACAACCAGACAACATGATTACATTAATCCTACGGTGGATGGAAATTTGAGCTGGTGAAATGACAACGCATTTTCATCATATTCAAAAGAAGCACTGGAGAATTGGTAGAAAAAAATGTACGAAGTAACTACAAGGAGATGCACTAGATTAACCAGAGAAGTACGCTGGATCGGCACAACAGTAAGTAACTTACCCACCTTTGATGGTATGAATCCTTTAGAATCCTTTTTGTCAGACTTTGAAGAAAGTGTACCAACGCAACAACGATTGTTGGCAATGGATGAGGCCTTGAAAGCCACACCAACAAGATGGTGGGGGACACACAAAAACAACATTACAGAATGGGTACAATTTCGTACTCTGATGATAGCGTGGTTCTTGGCACAAGTAGAAGGCTGCGAGGTTAGATACACAGGTCAGAGCTATCTGAAGGACCATGTGAAAAGTTGTGAGGAAGCATGGAGCAATATTTCTCAAGATAAGTGGGTGCACAAATTCATTAACACACTAGACACAACCCTTATCAACTGGTACCTTCAAGCAGAGATGTGCCTCATCACTACAGAATGGGAAGGTATGACTCAGAACTTTGTCACTACCTTTTTATTCTAAAGCCAATATCCTATATTAGATCAAGCATTGAAGGTTGTAAGACAGAAAGTGTTTGAGAAGGCACCTAGCCTCCCTTTGGAACAAGAAGAGGACAAATGGACTGCGCCTCTCCAGAAACTGCAAGGTTGTTACAACATCAATACTGATGAAGACGATGATCCTAGGAAGGTGAACATCACAGAAACAAAAGGCCAGAGAGATGTGGAAGGACTAGGAGTTGAGATACCATTTATTGGACAACCGATCAAGATCAAGAAAGTCAATATTGGAACAGAGCAAAAACTGAAGCTTGCAAATGTTGGATATTATTGGGATGTTTCCACTATTGACAAGATCACAAAATTGCTACATGAGTATCATGACTTGTTTCCAATCGAGTTCACTGATATGAAGGGCATTAAAGGGCCTATGGGAGAGATAATGATCCCTTTGAAACTAGATGCAAGACCAGTCAAACAAAGACCCTACAGATTGAACCCTAAATATAAGGAGAAAGTGAAGATTGAGCTCGACAGAATGCCGGAAGCAGGGATTATAGAACCTATCGAAGAATCATAATGGATTATCCCTGTGGTGGTACAAGACAAGAAGATAGGAGAGATCAGGATCTGCGTAGATCTTAGAAATCTGAATGATGCATGTTTGCATGACCCCTTCCCTATGCCAGTCACTAACGAAGTGTTAGATAATGTAGGAGGCCAGGAGGTATATTCTTTTACAGATGGATTTTCAGGATACCATCAGATCCAGATTTCCAAGGAAGATCACCATAAGACCACCTTTTCCACAGAATGGGGGTCCTACCAATATACAATAATGTCATTTGGATTGAAGAAATCGCTAGCCATATTTTCCAGGATGGTGGTCGAAACATTCAAGGAGTTTCTACATAAGTTTCTAGAAGCATACTTTGATGATTGGACTATTTTTCAGTTTATTGAAAAATCATATCGAATGTTTAAGGATAATGTTGGACAAGTGCAAGCATTGTCAGATTGCCTTAAACTTGAAGAAGTGCATTTTATTTTCACCATTTGGAGTGTTGTTAGGTCATATTGTATGCAAGCAGGGATTGTTGGTAGATCCATCTAAAATTTCCATCATAGTTGATCTACCCCCTCCTACTTCAGTCAAACAGCCATGCATTGTGTTGGGACACACTGGATATTACAGGAAGTTCATTAAAGGCTATGCCCATATTACAACACCCATGGAGAAGATTTTGAAGAAAGATTGTCAATTTCAATGGATCGAAGAATGCCAACTGCCAACAGAGCTTCGACACGCTGAAATAGAAAATGGTTACTGCATCTATTTTGGTTTTCCCAGATTGGAACAAGGAATTTCACGTGCATGCCGATACATCTTCTATTGCATTAGGAGTTGTGTTAGCAAAACCAGGAACATGAGACATCGACCACCCATTATCTTTTGCTAGCAGGAAACTATCCACAACAGAGATTAATTACACCACCATTGAGAGAGAGGGGTTATCCATGGTGTATGCACTATAGAATTTCCGCTACTACGTTTTGGGAGGACACTTTAAAATGTTTACGGATTACTCTGCGGTGAAATACCTAGTCAACAAGCCAGTGTTGGGGGGAGAATATTTCGATGGCTTCTACTATTTCAGAAATATGATTTTGAGATCGTGATCAAGCCAGGAAGAATGAACAAAGGTCCTGACCACTTGTCGAGGTTGGAACATGGAGAAGAGCCTACTAGTTTGGAGGATACACTGTTGGATGCACAGTTGATAGCCATTAGAAAGATTGATGACCACTTTGAAGAAATAATCCAATTCCTGTCAACAGGAATGGCACCTAGTGAATATACAATCATCCAGAAGAAACAACTAGTAGTGCGCGTTGCATAATTTTCACTTATAGCTGGAAAACTATACAAGATGGGACCCGATGAGACACTGAGGAGGTGTGTTATGGAAGAAGAGTGACCGTTGATTCTCACCGAAGATCATGAAGGCATCGTAGAAGGACACTACGAAGGGAAAGAAACTATGCAAAAGGTTCTTAGATCTAGCATTTGGTGGCCTACCTTACACAGAGATGCTAAGGACTATTACAGGGCCTGCGATGTATGCCAAAGAGTTGGGAAACCGTCCAGAAGAGATAAAATGTCATTATCACCACAATTGACCCTACAAGCATTTGAGAAATGGGCCATTGACTTCGTAGGACCTATTAACCCACCATGGAAGTGCACGGGAGCAAGGTACATAATCACTGCGACATATTACTTGACTAGATGTTTCGGAGCGAGATAAGTTAAGGACTATAGTGCCACTATAGCTGCGCGCTTCATATTCAATGACATCATAACTAGGTTTGGATGGCCAATGATCCTTATGAGCGATCAAGGCACACATTTCATCAATAAAACAATTGAAGCCTTGACTCAGGAATTTGCAGTCCATCATCAAAAGAGAACACCTTACCATCCACAAGTGAATGGGAGAGTTGAAGCATTCAAAAAGATCTTGGAGACAACGTTAACGAAGATTTGCAGTGTGAACATGGATGAATAGGATTTAAGAATACTAGTAGTATTATGGGCCTATAGAACCACTTGCAAGAAAATGACCATGCAGACCCCCTTCAAGTTGGTGTATGGTCTCGAATTCGTTGTCCCAATGGAATATTTGGTACCCAACTTACGAATTGTTTCCTTTACAGATATGGATGACACTAGCGTTGTTCGAGAGAGGCTTACGTAGTTGGTCGAACTAGAAGAAGACCGATTCATTGCAGGATTTCACCAGCAGGTTCAGAAGGAAAGAGAGAAGGCCTACCATGACAAACACATCAAGAAGAAGGTATTTAAGAAAGGTGATCTGGTACTGGTATATGACAGTAAGTTCATGAATCAACTTGGGAAGTTCAGAACGCATTGGCGTGGGCCATATGAGGTTTCCTATGTTACAGAAGGAGGAGTTACGCAGTTGAATACTTTGAATGGAAAATGGAAGGAAGGTTTGGTGAACAAAAGCCAGTTGAAATTGTATTATGACAACCCGTTGCCTTGCATCTCTGAGTAAAAGCATGAGGAAAAGGGTCTAGGTACTAGGTGCAGTTGAAACTGGGTACCAGACACAAAAAATACGGTCTGCACAAGGAAGGAAGGGAGGACTAGAGCTGGAAGCAAGGGATACCCTGCGCAGTTTGAAGTCGAAGTAAAATAGGAAGTTGAGATCTGAAGTTCCTGGGGACGATTCACAGGTGAGTGTTGGGGGCCTATTGGCCCTTGGTTAAGGAAGCAAGTGAAGATCAAGGAAGAAAGGAAAAATGCGAACTGCGCAAAAGACACAGTGACTGTTACTGGGTCAAAGTAAGAAAAAGAGAAGAAAATATGGAGCGAAGTAAGAGAAATCAAGACGTTGGACGAGGATATCGAGGATGCCAGATCAATAAGGAAGACAAATTGTGGACAACTTAACAAGCAGAAAAAACTACCGTTGGATGCTTTGGAGCACCGTGCGAGAAGGAAGGAAAGACAAGCTGGCGAAGCCCTAAAACTGTCGATCAAGTTGACCTAGGGTTTTAGACACCTAGGGTTTTGGTATATAGGGTTTTGACACTTAGGTCTCGACCTAAGGCTATTGGTGAGCTATTGTAATGTATAAATAGAGGTCTAAAGGACCTGGGATGGGATTTTGTTGTTGTTATGATTGTTGGTATTATTGGTTCTAGTTTTTTTATTGGCATGAGTGATTATTGTCGAGAGAGAGAGAAGTGTTGAGTTTAGAGCCTTCTGGTATTGTAAGATCTTCATCTGGGTGCGAAGGTCAACCTTGCAGCTGGGTGCGCAGGAGGGGGAGAGAAAGAAAGGAGAAAAAAGAAGATCTACTAGCTAAGAGTGCATACAAGAATTGTATGCTTCATATTAATATATTATAAAGCACAGTTCCATGGACGTAGCCCTAGAGAGAGGGTGAACCATGTATATCTTGTGTTGTGTGTGTGATTGATGCTCTGTACTTTGTCATTTGGTATACTGTTATTGCATTAATGTGTTAGATCTGATAGATAGTTCTGCGGAGTAGATCTGAACAAGTAAGTGATATATAAATGTTGTATTGCTCTCGTATTAGATCCACTTAGTATTCCCTTTGGTTGTAGACATCTTTGTCCTGCAACCTCCCCATAGTTACTTCGGGTGAGACTGCATCTGCCTCGCAGGTGTTTCCAAAAGGGCCAGTAGTTAGGGCATGTTAGTGTGCTCTTGGAGCTGAACCCTGGGTCTGCCCCTGTGCCAACAATGTGAATCAGTTGGTTTATCCCCCTCTACGCATCATTTGTCTTGACATCCTCCTCTTGCAACAATTTTCTGATGAGCGGTCCCAACGCAGTAGGGAAGATTGCATCTCCACCTTAAACAATATGGAAAGGTGACGTTGATATGGATTTTTTGGTGGTAATCTGATCTGCCCATAGCGCATAGGTAAGCTTCTTATGCTAGACTCTCTTGTTGTCTAGCAAGAGCCTTTTGATGATCCTGGTCAGGCTCTTATTTAAGGATTCCGCTAACCCTTTTCCTTGTGGATAATATGTCGTGGAATTCCCCAAGGTTATGTTATAATCCTGATAGAACTTCTCCATATTTTTAGACTTGAATGTGGTCGCGTTATCTGTTATGATCTAAACAGGACACCCAAACATTGACAAGATGTTTGTCTCGAGGAATTGTATGATGACCACATCGGTAGCTTGCTTTGTGGGGATCGCCTCGATACATATATGATGTATGCATACAGAAATGAATCAATGAAATGATGAGGCATATGTGCATCTTTTTCTTCTTCAGGGCCCTCCGATGGATCGACAATGAAGTTCATTCCTACAGCGTCGCAGTCTGACTGCGCCATCAACTTCATGAGACCCTAACCCTTTACCATCTTTGTCAGCTTGATCTGAAGATCATATTCTAACATGGCTTCTATCCACTTTCCTCTCCTTCCTTTCGGGTTAGGCTGAGTCAGGATGTCCTTTACTGAACTGCTGGTCACACAGGTGATGACATGGGAGTGCAATATGTATGTCCTGAATTCCTTCAAATCTTTTACTAAAGCATACGCCTACTTTTCCATAATGTCATACTTTAGGGGAGCTTCACATAGTGTCCAGCTGAAGTAGGCTATGGGTTTCTTGAAATCCTGTTCGTCCTTATGAAACAGTACTCCGGCAATAGTATGTTCTGAGGCAAATGAAAAAAGGAGGAAATCCTTCGTATAGTTCGGGCTGGCTAGCATAGGGTATTTAGTCATAGCCACTTTAATATCTTCGAAGGAATTATTGGCCTTTGGGTTCCACTTAATCTCATTTCCTTTCCTGAGCATACAAGTTATATGTTTTATGATTTCCGCCAGGTTTGGGATAAATATCCTCAAAAAGTTCACCTTACCCAGGAAAGATTGTACCTCATTTTTACTGCGCGGGGTGTCGATCTTCAAAATCCATTCAACCCTACTGGGGTCTATTTTAATACCTTCTTTGGAAATGATGTGCCCCAAAATCTTGCCTTCCTCCATCATGAAATGAGACTTCTTTGGATTCAGTGATATGCCAAACTTTCTGCACTTCGAGAAAACCCTCTTCAGGTGCTTGAGATGTTGTTTGTCGGAGGTAGAATACACTGTGATGTCGTCAAGATAAATCACGATGAATTTGTCCTTCTCATCATCAAATGTGATTTCCATTTCCCTCTGAAAAGTGGCACCAACGTTCATCAGGCTGAACGACATCTTAGCATACATGAACGTTCCCCACGGAGTGGTGAAAGTTGTCTTCTCTCTGTTGTCCGGGTGGACCATGATTTGGTTATATCCTGAGAAATCGTACAGCATGGACATCTTCTGAGATCCCACCACCTTTTGTAAGATGTAGTCCATTTTGGGAAGGGGGTAGTGGTCTTTGAGAGACACCTTATTCAAATTTTGGAAGTCTACGCACAGTCTAATTTCGCTGCTTTTCTTTCTCACACGTACTAAGTTAGCTACCCACTTCGAGAATCTTAAGGAAACAATAATTTTGGCATCGAAAAGCTTCTTAACATCTGTCTTGATCACAACAGCAATAGGGGATTTATCTGTCTCGGCTTCTGTTTGAAAGGTTTATGATCTTCCTTGAGATGGATAACATGTTGGATCACCTTCGTGTCATACACTTTCATATCTTCGTAGCTCCACGCAAAGAAGTCCATGAAATATTTCATGAGTTTTATGTAATCCCGCTTAACCTCCAGACTGAGTGTTTTTGATAATTTTACCATCTTCGGCTCTACCTCAGTCCCGATGTTGTATTCTTCCACGTCTTCTTCTCTTGATGTGATCTTGGGGTTCTCAGCCACATCATTTTTTTCAAACAACTTTTCTAGCGGCACCAACCCCTTTGGAATAACATTGTTTTTCAGTTGTATTATATCCCTTCCCGCGATCTAGTTTTGGAAAGGGTCGTCGTCACTGCGCATGTCTGTGCCCTCATCTTTGTCGTCGTAGTATTCCCTGTCAATGTTTGTCTTAGCGAACTCATCTCTCATGAGGAGGAACCTTTCCACGTGTTTTTCATAATCAAACACTTGCCAGTGTTTGATGTTGTCGGGTGCTGCCAGCCTGTGTTTGACCTCGATTTCATATCTTTTATCTGGAACAATGGAAATATTGAAAATCAAGGCCAAGGTGGCCAATGCATTGGCGATCTGATTCTGTTCTCTGGGGATATTAGTCAGGTCATACTCCAAAAATCCTTCGAGAAGGTCCAAAGCCATATTTTTGTATGCTCGTAGTCTGGGGTTTTTGGTCTAATACACACCCTTTACCTTATTTATGATCAAATCAAAATCTTCATGCATTGCTATCCTCTATGTGCCTAGTTCTTTCAAAACTTGTAAGTCCAAGATTAGTGCTTCATACTTAGCCATGTTGTTAGCGCATTCAAGCGTGAGCTTGAATGAATGAAACTTTGTTCTTTCTTTAAGGGGGGTCACCCATATACTAGCCTTGGCTCCTTCTCGGCTGACTGCAATGTCAAAACTCATATTCCACATCTTATTTTTCATGCGGTCTTTTGGGTCGGTGCACTCTATTGTTTCTTGCGCGGTTTTCTCGTCAGCTGTCATGATGGTCATCGATCCCTCTTCTCTGAAGTTAAAATCATTGTAGAATATAGACGAACCTAATTCGGTGTCGATGACATATATAGGATGATTGTGGTGCTGTGTCTTGCTTCTTACCATGTATTTCAGTAGCACTTCTCTGTACAGCCTTCTGTCATGGCCAAAAATAGGGATAGTGGTGTAAGTCATATCCATATGCATTGTGCCCTTCAACTTCGCAGCCCATGATCTCGAAAGTAGCATGTGAAACTTCAGGGGTACATCTGCGACGACTATTTCCATGACCATGTTCTTGGCAGGGATTTGAGCCAACGATACAACCAAGTCTTTGATAAGACCCAAACATTTGACTTTCCTCGAATCGAAGGAGAAAAGGTCCTTGTATGGTCTAATGAATTCTAAACCTAGCTCATCCATGACCACCTTCGACATGATATTGTGTGATGTGCTAGAATCAAGCATGGCATTATGCAAGTTCAGATCATGGATCTTCAGACTGACATAGAAAGGGGGCACATCTTCATCATCGCTTGTCTCTTCGATGCGCAGACCAAACAAGATGGCGGGGTGGTCATCTCGAATGTTCAGAGTATCGGGGGCACCTCCTATTTTCGTCATTTTAATGATTTTTTCCCAATACTCACCCTTTCTAATCAACTCATTGAATGGGACAAAGATTTTGATTTTAGCCATTTCGTGTTCAAAATTGAAAGGGGAACAGGTTTTTTCTACCTCTTTTCCGCTCGTCTCCTGGCCTGTCTTTGAGGATTTTTTGGGGACTTCCTCCTTCGACTTCTACTTCTCGGCTACATCCTTGGCCATGTTGTCTGGTCTCGTTCGGCTCATGGAAGGTGTGTCCACTGTAGGATTCTTTACGGAGTCTGTTTGTTTTGGCTCGGCAAGTACATCTTTACTCCAGAGGTTGTACTTCTTCTGGAACTGGATGATAGCATTTTGATAACCTTTCTTGAATTCTTTTGTCTCCAAATACAGTGCATCATCTGTTTCGAGTATCATACCATCATCAGTTTCCAATGCGAAGTATTCATTTTGGCTCATATATCCATCATGTTTGCTCTTCGTCAAGAACACGTGCAGGTTTTTTTCATCACAACAATGCATCTGGTCGTAGAAAGACTGGTCAATATCCTCATCTGCGTAGTTGTTATGGAAAGGAGGTCTTGTTTGTTGGTCACCTGGGTCTCATTACTTGATTTGAGGAATCTGACCCCTACAGAGAATTTGATTTCTGGGTTGTGGGTCGTTTTGTTCTCGCGCAATAGGCCTATTTCCCACGGACATTCTCTCCATCAACTTTTCCATGGTCTTCATCATCATGTCAAATTTGTCATTTGAGGACCGCAACGTCAATGTCTATGCGTCTCCCTAGGGTATTTTGTCTCCCTGATTGAACTTTGGTTTGATTTTTCCTGACACCATCATATTCACTTCAACCTCGACAACGTTACTCATTATGGCATCCAAACTCGCGATCTTATTTCTCTCAGCAGCAGAGAAAAGTCATTGTCGAAGGAATCTACGTACCACAAGTGCACAACACAGGGAGGGGGCTTTACTTCAGTAGGGATGGATTCATATACCTTCAAAAAATGAGCCGATAATTCCTGCACCATTTCCTCCGGTGCTTTCTTCATGTTATTTTATTGTGTTAGCAGTTGCAAAGGGTTTTTCTTATCCCCCCATTTATTTAGGAAGGACCTTTTGAATGTTGTGAAGTCCCGAATGCTCACGGGCGGGAGGGATTTGAACCACTTTCTTACGTCTTCCGAAAGGCTTTGTGAAAAAATCCTCATTTTTTCATCCGCGTAGTCTACCTCCTCCAGGTCAACAAAGTCGTTAAACTAGTCTAGGTGTTTCTTGGTGGAAACATTTCCCTCAACGTCGTAGAGTCTAATTCTTTGGCTATAATTCTGAGGCAAGTCATGTAACTGGGCTGGAAGGATGAGGGGAGTGAATCTGGAAGCCATAGCCCTAGGGGGATTCGGATTTTAGGGGATATTATTTGTCACTAGGGCTTGGAAATTGTTCAGGTCGAAAACGGTCTTGTCCAAATTGGTTTCTGACCTAGACCTGAACAGAATTTTCTCGAAAAGTGCATCAAACTCAAGGTAGTCAATTCTATGTGCATCATCTTTGGGAAAGGATAGACTTCTGTCTAGGAAATAAAATGGTTTCGACACCTGCTCTCTAGCCTTGCACAAAATATTCTCGGGGTCACACACATGCTTAGAGGGGTTTGGGTTAGGATTCGCCCTGGTGTAAAAAGTATTTGGAGCCATTTTTCTTGAGTAGTGCTACTTGGGGCTACTGGTTTGTTTATACTAGAGTCCCCATGGTAAAGGTTTCAGCTGGTATGGGTGTTTGTCCCTCTATTACCCTCAGGGGTCAAACTGCAACGTTTTTCGTTCTCTCGGGGAAAATCTTTTCAACTTTGTCCCCGACAATGACGCCATAATGTTAGCACTCCGTAAATCTATTCAGCTGACAAACAAATGACGAAGGTAAATTTTTCAACCAACTTTGAGACCCGAAACTAGCCTTTCGTATCTGGAGAGGGCTCTCTCGGAAATGGCGCGGTCTCCGCGCAGAATATGACTTTGAAAACGATGGCTAGATTTAACACTTCTGATAACATGGGTTCTGGATATATTGGAAAATAAAAGTAAGACTTGGATATGGGGTCGATTAAAGGAAGAGATGGGACAAATGACTCAATGACTGGATTCGAGAGGATAACGCTAGGCGAGCAACAACCTTCAGTGTAAAACCATAATGGTGGCGGGATAAATTACAGGAAGTAACTCAAGAGCGTTGTTGTGGACAAATTCAGATTTAGCTTGAGAGGAAAACATTTTATCTAAGTGGCGTGAACAAGGGGCACAGTACAACAAATCCACAGGTTCGATAATTCGTTCCGAAATAGACAGAAAAAGATATGGAATAAATATAATAGGAAAGCACATACACAAAGAAAGAAAAACAATACATCTGACTATCACAACTAGAATCTTTTCATCAAATCACAAGACCTTTGCATTAAATTCCAGTCAAAACTTAGATTACATTCAATAGCTATCGTCTACCAAAATTTCCAACCAACCTGGCTTACATCGAAAAGATGAAATATATAAATGAGGGTGCCACTTGGGTTGCCCTGATTTCTAACTGTTAACCCTAAACTAGAAAAACTGTACCACATGTGCCAGAGACTCTTCGCATGGTACTATCCCAAACTAGGAAATAATCGTGCATGTCCACTAACGACTGTCTTCAGGTTTTCCATGGGGTCTGATCGTTGGTCAGAATCTGAGGTGGGAAAAATGTGTCCATGTATCTCTTGATCAGGTATCCTAGTGAACATGTGTCTGTCAAAAACTTGTTGTCTGCACTGTTGGTTTCACCTTTTGTTATGCGCTTGTTTGATGGAGAGTTGTGCACAAAAAATAGTTGTTCGATTCTCGTGACCATTATCAAAATGGTAACGTTCTTTGGAGGATGCGTATCACTCAAAAACTGTCTTGAAGAAAATTCCGCCCATTAAACTTTTTCTTTTTATGCGCTAGCAAGAACCATGCTGATTTCCTTTGTGGTCGCTTCGCATTCTCTAGGATGCTCTGTGTGCCATTATTCTGCCAACCTTTGCACCTTTCGTAGTTGTATAATAACGTTATGTGCCTCTCTAAGTTTCCTTTTCAGCCATGACACATTCCCTCTATGACTCTGTGTAGCTGATGCTTCTGCGGTCCTTGTCGCTAGTTGTCGCCTTAATTCCCTGTTCTCCTGATAAATCTTGGCAATAGCCAAATTTTCTTGATTTAGCTGCTAAGATGGAATTCCCTCACTTGCTCCTGCATTGTCTACTTTCCTTGCTCTGTTCCCATGTTCACGGATCAATTTTCTGATAGCTTCTATCTGGATGATGCATTCGAGTAGTTCTTCACTTGCCAATGTGACGCACGGTCCTTCTAGAATTTTAGCCTTCATGATCTCCTCGTTATTTCTCGGCCTGCCCCTCCTTCGAGGTAGATACCGTTTGGAGGAGGAGGCTCTTGCTGTCTCCCTCTCCTGAATGAATTTCTTTGTTTCAGTTGTTCCGTGACTTGATCTGGTCTCTTCTATAGGCAAAATAATGGTTTCTTCCACATATTTGGGAATGGTCGTCGTGGGTGCGAAAGAATTCCAATATATTTGAGGTTCAGACCTCGCAGTTCTATCACTCCATGTGCCCTTTCCTATCCTATGAGAAGCTTCCATGGTGCAACCAAGGTATACTCTGTGCACAATGTTTTGAACGAATGCACCGGGGAGCGGTTCTGAACCAACTGGATTGGCAAGAGGGAACTGCGAAAAAATCTTAGGTCTGGTTCTATGAATGGAGGGCACGTCGAGCATCTGAGATTTATAATGAATCGAACAAGAGAGGAAAACATGCGGGAAGCTAATGAATTTATGGCAATGAGATGTTTCAATTCGAATTTCAGGTTGTTTATGGAAAATCCCCACGTGTGGAATGTAGGTGATATGATTTGTTGTGCATGTATAATACGAATGCTGTGATTTTTCATTCCCTCGGCCTTCATGATGAACTGATAATAACTATGGCACTTGCTGATGTGACCTTTATTAACCACTTGACTCGACTGGGGTACGTAGAAACTGGCTTCTTAACAGGATTCGACCTTTTGGGAAAAGACATACTCGTACCACGTATACAGTTTTTGACTATGACACCCTTTCTCGTTTCCAAGGGCCAACCAGCCATTTGCTGACTTCAACCTCACGGTGCTACGTACCTGACTTCACATGTTTGGGTGCATGGATCATAACGTGATTTAAAGACGACTCTAAATGGAAAGAAAAATGGTGGCGCTAACACAAGAAATTCGTAATTTTGTCGCTGAATGTGATGTGTGTCAACGCAACAAGGGTGAAATAGTCAAATATTCGGGCACACTACAACTGCTTTCGATTAAACCTGCTATTTGGAGGGATATCTCTATGGATTTTATTACAGGCTTACCCAAATCGAGAAATAAATCAGTCATCATGGCGGTTGTTGATCACCTTTCCAAGTATGCTCATTTCTGTGCTCTTCAACACCCATTTACAACATCCACGGTGGCTCAACTTTTCATGGATCAGGTCTTCAAGCTTCATGGCATGCCGGATTCTATTGTTTCTGATCACAACTCAAATTTCACCAACAATTTTTGGCAAGAACTGTTCAAGCTACAAGGCACCCAATTGCATCTTAACACAACTTATCACCCCTAGACTGATGGTCAAACGAAAGTTGTCAACAAGTGTTTAGAAACATATTTGAGGTGTTTTTCCTCGGAAAAGAAAAATCAGTGGGCTCAATGGTTACCCCTAGATGAATGGTGGTACAAAAATTCATACCATATAGCTACACACATGACTCCTTTTGAAGCAGTATATGGACAAAATCCACCTTCAGTTCTCTCATACTTACCAGGTGTCTCGAAGGTCCAGGCGGTTGACCAAACTCTTACAATTCATGAGGCTATTCTTCGTACCCTCAAAGAGAATTTGGTCATGGCACAGAATCACATGAAGCAACAAGCAGATCAAGGTCGCTCTGAATGTCAATTTGCAGAAGGGGATCAGGTGTTTCTTCCACTGCAACCTTACAAGCAAAATTCCCTCAAGGTCGAGCATTGTCAGAAGCTAGCACCCAAGTTTTATGGTCCTTATACCATTCTTAAGCATGTGCGATAGGTGGCCTATCAGTTAGCTTTTCCTTGTCATTCTAAGCTACATCTTGTTTTTCATGTTTCATGCTTAAATAAGGTGATTGGAACTAAGTGTCAAATTCAAACCAACCTTCCCGAGTTAGATAAAGAAGGATCCATTTGGCTACAACCACAAGCAGTTTTGGACCAGTGTGAGCGTCGCCTACGTCAGAGAACCATCAAGGAAGTGTTAGTTCAGTGGAAACATACAACTCCAGTAGATGCCACTTGGGAACCAGCTACCACTCTACAACAGTTTTCACATCTCAAGCCTTGAGGACAAGGTTGTTTTTAAGGGGGAGGACATGTTAGGGTCCTAACCTGCACATAGGTAGAACAATATATTCGGATGTAATAAAGGTCAATATTAATAAGGCCTTGCAATAAAATAGAATAAGTCGATTGTAAGAAGACCTAATTGAAACTTCTACTTCTAGAAGGATCTTCCTCTAGATGCTTCTTTTGATAGACATATTTAGTATAAATAGGAGTCGAGGGTATGAGAACCCTAGCTTGGATATTATTGTAATAGAGCTCTACTCGACTGGAGGTTTCCCCCTCGAAGAGGCCCATGAACATTGCTCTCAGAATCAAAGTGTTATTTCTGTTGTTATTCTTATATCATTTCAGTGTTATTGTGGTGATTGTTCTAGTTATATTGTTGTTATTCTGCCATTTCTAGCATTTTATTTCTGTTCTACATACTTTTTATATCTGGTATATTACAGTGTTGTACCACCCTAAGGCCTGATTCATAAATTTCTTGTCTTCCCTCCACCAGGATGCCAACAATAAACTAGTATTATGGCGTTCATAAAATGCCACAAAAAATTCCTTGTTCAACTTGACTTCAATGTCCTTAAGTTTTTAGTATGCATCTACTTATGTTGGCAAGAAGACATTGATACACTCTCCATGTTTGTTATTTATCAAGCATTTATTTGCATTGACATGATGGATGATCCATTCTAAAGTTTCCATACATGGTAAAACTGTTAAAATAATGTAACTGCAAAGAGTATTCTTATTATTATTGCTATTTTATTCATAGGATTAATCCCCATTGTGGATTAATCATGTCAGTAATTGTATTAGGACCAAATCCCCTTTTTCAGATTGGTCATCAGACAATTGTAATAGGCAGAATAAGAAGTCGGCCCCATCAATTATTATTGAGACCCAGAATTAAATTAAAGGTGGGTTTACCCACCCAGAGTGAGAGGTCGGCCCTGCCAGTGAAACCCTTTCACACATGCCAGTCTTGTATATATAGGGAGGCTAGTGCCTCACTTTATCACACACTCACTTGCTCATTCTCTTATGAGGCAAGATGCAATTACCAGTTGGAGAGAGGAGAAGAAGAGTGGAACATATTTTGGGGAGGACTATCTGTATTGGTTTGAGTTATCTCTTGAACATTGTATTAGCAATTTACGATAAGGAAGTTTTTGCTGGGTTTTCTTCCCATAGAGGGTTTCCCAGGATAAATGTTGTGTCTCTTGTGAATGTGTATTTCTCAGTGATCTTGTTCTTATGATGCTCTTATCTATTGAAATGCAAAGAACTATAATAATGGCATAAACATTAACATGGTATCAGAGCCAACCTGAAGGAAGCATATTTCACAAGAGAAAAATTGCACTGTTACCATACCCAAAAATTAGGGTTTTGCAAAAGTGAATCTTTTCAGCTCCCTAACCACCTAGAAAGCTACGCCCTCCCCCAAGGATCATTTTTGCACTTAGAGCGCACCTTTTCAGTGGTTGGATCTCCCAGAAAGTGAAACCCTAGTTTCACAAAAGTACCAGAAGTACCAGAAAACCAGTACCAACAGTACCAGAAGTACCAAAAGCACCAGTCTAGAAATCCGTAGATCAGATTTGATGGGGTAAAAGTTGGATTTTCTCAGATCCAAGCACACCAGGCTACTTGCCTCAACCAAGCGCACCTCCTGGTAAGGTCAAAAATTGATTTTAAGCATTTTCATTTTTTGGTCATTTTCGTAGCCTCAAGTACAAGATGTCTGCAAGCACAAAGCTTGTCGAGAAACTAGAAGGCATAGAAAAATTCCGTGCCTAGAAGTATAGGATCAGTCTGATCCTTGCAGAGAATGACCTAGCAAAATTTATCAAAGAAGAAGTGGAGGAACCTGAAGATGCGGTAGAGAAAGTGAAGCATCAGAAGGACTCAATCAGGGCTCAAAGAATCATTGCAGATTCAATCAAATACCACCTGATCCCGTATGTATCATCCAAGAAAACTTCAAATGAGATGTTTGACGCTCTAAGAAAACTTTATGAAGGAAAGAACATCAATCGAAAGATGAATCTAAGATCTCAATTGAAGAATACCAAGATGCAGAAAGGAGAAATGATTCAAGAATATTTCTCCGAAATCTCAGAAATAAAAGAACAGTTAAAAGTGATTGGAGACACCATTGATGAAGACGAATTCATAATAGTGGCCCTAAATGGTCTCACAATACCTTGGGATGCTTTCATTCAGTTGGTATGTGGCAGAAAGGAGAAACTACAGTTTGAGAGCCTATGGGAAGAATGCATCCAAGAAGAGACAAGGGTAGCCAACCGTGAAGCACTACTAGCAAGGGATGATGATCAAGCCCTATCTACTCATACAAAAGGAGGAAGGAAGAAACCCTACTTCAAAAGGGAAACTCATAGAGAACCTCAACCATCAAACAAACTCAACAACCAAGAATCTCATCCAAGAAATTTTCAGAAGAAAGGACAACGCAAGGGATGAGATCTCTCATCTATACAATTCTATCATTGTGATAAGATGGGACGCAAGGTGAATAATTGTCCATTCATAAGAGAAGAATACAAAAGGAAGCACAAAAGGCAACATGCTCACATAGCCAAAGATGAAGAACCACCTATGAAGATGATTAAGGACCATGTCTTGATCTCAGCTCTCTCAGGATCTATATCACCTGGAGAGGACACATGGCTCATTGACAGCGGTGCATCAAAACATATGACGGGTAAGAAAAATACTCTCTCTTGTATTTCAGAAAAGAAGTTTTCTCAAAAAGTGACTCTTGGAGATGATTATCAATACCCCATCAAGGGAATAGGAGAATCAAACTACAAGCTAGATTCAGAAAACTCAATAACAATGAAGGACGTACTCTATGTATCGGGCCTAAAGAATAACTTACTCTCCATATCAGCTCTAGACAAGAAAGGCTATAGAGTTGCCTTCATAGATGGAGAAGTTCTTATGTGGGCTAAGGGAGAAGACTTAAATGAAGCAATCATCATCGGAAATGAAGAGAATGGCTTACATAAGTTGAAGGGTCACCCAAAAACTACCATGACCCATACCATTGAAAACTCATGCGAACTTTGGCACAGAAGATTGGCCCACATCAACTACAAGGCGCTACCATACATATGCAAAGCTGTCACAGGTTTACCGGAACTCAAGGTTGATCATGAAGGCATATGCACTAGATGCGCAAGGGAAGAACATCAAGAACCCTATTCCAAAGAGGGACAACAAAGCAGAAGGAGTATCCGAACTCATTCATTCAGACGTGTGTGGCCCAATGCCATCATCCTCCATTAGCGGGTATGTATACTATGTATCATTTATTGATGACTATTCTCGTAAGACTTGGATATATTTCTTAAAATCTAAAGATGAAGTATTCAGTAAATTCAAGGAATTCAAAGCCTTGATAGAGAATCTTTCTGAAAGAAAGATTAAGATACTCAGGTCAGATAATGGAGGAGAATATACCTCAAAGGAGTTCGTAAGCTTCTGCAGAGATGTTGGGATCAAGAGGGAACTCACTACTCCCTATAATCCCCAACAAAACGGTGTAGCTGAAAGGAAGAACAGAACAATTATGGAAGTTGTAAAGACCATGATTCATGATCAAGATATTCCTATGTGCTTATGGGCAGAAGCAGCAATGACAACTGTTTATGTGTAGAACAGACTATCCCATAGTGCACTTGGGTTCAAGACCCCACAAGAAATGTTCATTGGAAAGAAGCCAGAGGTAAGCCATCTCAAAATATTTGGCTATCCAGTGTTTATTCATATACCAAAAGAGAAAAGAAACAAGCTGGAACCCTCCAGAAAGAAGGGGATATTCGTGGGATACTGTGAGGTATCCAAAGCCTTCAGAATCTACATACTTGGTCACCGCCATATTGAAATCAGCAGGGACGTGACCTTTGATGAAGAAGAAACACTCAAGAAATCAAGCAGATGCCAGCTTGAAGATATATATGAAGAGGAACCTGAAAACCCCAGGATTGCAGAATCCGTGAGAGAAGTTCCCAGAGCTGCAGAACATGTAAGGGAAGTCATAACTTCCCCTGATGAGGAGACTCCTAAAGACCACGACATAAAAGAAGTTCAAGAACCTCCTCATATGACCTTCTCCCATAAAAGAAAGCCTGCTTGGGAAAGAGAGCTTATTCAAGATGGAGAGAAGTATGGTGTTCTAGAAGGAACCACAAGACAAGTGAAAAGACCAAAGCCATTCTCTAGTTACACAGCCTTGATGTGCAATCTACTTGATGAAGAACCTACATGCTTTGAAGAGGCCATTCAAAAGAAGGAATGGGTAGATGCCATGACAGAGGAATACCAATCCATAATAAAGAATGATGTATGGGAAATAGTTCCCAGACCAAAAAGTAAGGATGTGGTATCATCAAAATGGCTCTTCAAAATAAAACATGTTGTTGATGGAAGTATTGAGAAATATAAAGCAAGATTTGTCGCTCGTGGATTTTCTCGGAAGGAAGGCATTGACTATGAAGAGACATTCGCTCCTATGGACAGATACACTTCGATCATAACCATTATAGCTCTTGCTGCCAAGATGAAATGGAAGCTGCACCAGATGGACGTGAAGACAGCTTTCCTGAATGGTGTTATTGAAGAGGAAGTGTATATAGAGCAACCCCAAGGATTTGAGGTTGAAGACAGGAAGTCTCATGTCTGCCGATTGAAGAAATCCTTATACGGATTGAAGCAAGCTCCTAGAGCTTGGTATGGCTGTATAGACAGTTTCTTGACGAGCTTAGGCTTTACAAAGAGTAAAGTAGACTCAAATCTCTACTTCAAAATTATGGATAATGAACCAATAATCTTACTATTGTATGTGGATGACTTATTCTTAATTGGAGAAGAAAAGCTCATCATTGAATGTAAACAGAGACTTGCCGCAGAATTTGAAATGAAAGACCTTGGCCTAATGCATTACTTCTTAGGTCTTGAGGTATGGCAGAGTCCAGAAAGGATCTTCCTTAACCAAGGGAAGTACACGGTCGAAATCTTAAAGAGATTCGACATGTTAGAATGCAAGCCCATGAATACACCCATGGAAGCGAAGCTGAAGCTATTAGTCGATACTTTGTCAGACTTGATAGATGCCACACTGTACAGACAGATTATTGGATCGTTGATGTACCTGATGAACACCAGACCAGGCATCTGTTTTGCAGTGAACACCTTGAGTCAGTTTCTGGTAGAGCCCAGATGTGTTCACCTAGTGGCTGCAAAACATGTGATGAGGTACCTTAAAGGTACAATGGATTATGGACTTAGCTATGATGGAGATCATGACTTCACATTGAGTGGATATACTAATGCAGATTGGGAAGGAAGCGTTGCAGACAGAAAAAACACTTCCGGATGTTGTTTCAGTTTGGGATCAGCCATGATCTCGTGGCAGAGTAGGAAGCAATCCAGTATTTCTCTCAGCACAGCGGAAGCAAAGTACATTGTTGCATGTTCTACTAGCTACGAATCCATATGGCTTCGAAAGTTGCTGACTGGCCTATTTGACTTGGAGATGAGAGCAATCGTGATTCTATGTGACAACCATAGCTACATAAAGATGACAGAGAATCTTGTATTCCACGATAGGTCGAAGCACATAGAAATTTGCTATCATTTCATCCGCAACATGGTACAGAGAGGAGCCTTGAAGCTCTAGTACATTAGCATGGATGAACAGGTTGCTAATGTTTTGACCAAACCTCTATCTCGTGTAAAGTTTGAACACTTTCGAGATAAGCTTGGTATAGTTCGAAAGGACCCTCCCTGAAAGGGGGAGTATATATATTTATTCCTTGCTTCTGACCTCGCTGTTAGATGTAAAGCAAGATGAGTCATTGCTTCTAACCTCGTTGTTAGATGTAAAGCATGATGTTGTGTGTTCCTTGCTTCTGACCTCACTATTAGACGTAAAGCAAGATGAGCCATTGCTTCTGACCTTGCTGTTAGACGTAAAGCATGACGTTGTGTGTTCCTTGCTTCTGACCTCGCTGTTAGACGTAAAGAAAGATGATTCATTGCTTCTGACCTCGCTGTTAGACGTAAAGCATGATTTTGTGTGTTCCTTGCTTCTGACCTCATTGTTAGATGTAAAGCAAGATGATTCCTCGCTTCTGACCTCGTTGTTAGACCTAAAGAGAGATGTTGATGTGTTCCTTGCTTCTGACCTCGTTGTTAGACGTAAAGCAATATGATTCCTTTCTTCTGACCTCGTTGTTAGACGTAAAGCGAGATGTTGACGTGTTCCTTGCTTATGACCTAGTTGTTAGACGTAAAGCAAGATGATTCCTCACTTCTGACCTAGCTGTTAGACGTAAAGCGAGATGATGATGTGTTCCTTGCTTCTGACCTAGTTGTTAGATGTAAATAAAGATGATTCCTTGCTTCTGACCTCATTGTTAGACATAAAGCAAGATGTGACTGACACTGAGCTACCAGCTTAACCGCTGTGACATGGAGCTAGTGTAGTACTGTGATATGCCAACCTAGTGTTGTGATGAGCTATCATTTTTACTGATACATTTTGATGCAGATGATGATGGCATTCTTTCGAGAATGATGATGTTGTCGATGAAGAAAACTTTCGATGACTCATAAATATGTTAGCCAATGTTTCAAGATGATATTGACGATACTGTCCTCCTGATGTCACTGATGATATAGACCTCTCTCGCCTGATGTTGTTGAAGAATACCCTTCTTGTTAAGGGGGAGTGTTAAAATAATGTAACTGCAAAGAGTATTCTTATTATTATTGCTATTTTATTCATAGGATTAATCCCCATTGTGGATTAATCATGTCGGT
>ML794120.1:38445-48670 GCA_009831015.1 Picea engelmannii
ATATATATATATATATATATATATATATATATATTATCTCGAGGATATAGAAAGCTATGGAGAAAAGGGGAGCCTAACCTCTGTGCAGGAAGACTTTGTAAACTTTGGGGCTTGAATGAATATATAACTGCAAAAGAAGATTTCAAATTGTTTATGAAAAGATTTTAACTAGCGGTGATATGAGTCTCGTGTTCTTTCATAGTATGTGATTCCTGTAATCTTTTATTTCATTTACACTTTCATCTCTCTAAATTGGAGAAATAAAGGCCCAGAATTCATCATTTGATGCTCTTGGTTTAAGAAATTTAGATTGTCTGTGTTTCTTCCTAGATTATCCAAAATTCATTTTCGAAATGCTCTGATGAAGTTATATGTTTCCTTTTCCTCTGATGCCATGCAAGTTTTCAAATATAAACTCAAACTCATCACCTCATTTAGCCTTTTCCTCTTGATAGTTTTTATGTTCTGACAATGCATTGTTCATTCCAGACTCCATAGCCTAAATGTATCTTCATTTCTTCACTTATTTTATAAAACCCCCCAAAACAGACCAAATCTAGCCATCGATTTCCATAGATATATCAAGTGACACGAGAGAGCTCTCTTTGAGTTGAGCAGGGTAGTTCCTCAGCTCTAAAGTTGGTTGGAACAATTACCTCTGTCATTTGTCTATCAATGGAAATTTTTTATAGAGTGCTAACATTTTGGCGACCGTACTAGGGAAGAAATTGAAAAATTGTCTCTAGGAAATAACGACATGGTTGAGTTATGAGGCCTGAGAGCGGCAGAAACTTAGACACATATTGGATGTATTCCTACTCTGGCGACTCCACAATCAAAAAATAAATTTGAAGGTGATTCCATTGGTAGAAAAATCCAGAAATTCAAAGGTGACTCCACTCTCAATGTAGAATCCAGATCCCAAAACATTATTGGCGAATTCACTCAAACTTCAAATGCAGTTCAGAGACTCCACTGGAAGATGAGATACCTTGACATAGGTATGAAAATGCATCATGGAATAAAACAAGTACTGAAAATGGGATCTCCTCCAAAGCATATTACTATTTGTTATAAGTTACCTCTACTCCTTCTTTGAACATGCCAAACAAATGTTTCTTTACCTGCTTGAATGAAAATTCATGAAATCTTGAAATCATCGGGACTATCCATCGAAAGGGTACACGTGGAAAGAGATCAGAATTTCACTGACTCGCGGAGTGGGAAGGTCAAAGGGCAGAGTCATGGGGATTCGCGAAACGTGAAATCACGATTTAATCTGAGTCGTTGATCGAGGAGAGTTTTGGATCGTCGATTGTCCAGGGAGAATTTCGGGATATTGGGGCAGAGAAGTGAGTGACCATCCAACTTCGTGAAACATGAAGTGCCAATACATGAAGGGGAGATCTGGACCATCATATCTAGAGGAGCGCGAGCCTTCGGATTTGGCGCTCTGAAATATCGGAATTTCGGAAGTTGGGAATGTGGAGGAAGTGTAACTTGGAAGTCGCAAGTCACGAAATCCCGATTTGCAAAAGGAGAATCTGGACCATTAGATCCAGAGAGGATATGTGGCAATGGCTCAGGAGATCCAAAAGGAGGCAGAGGTTGAAGTGTAGAAACAGTCAAAGCCCGGAGAGACGAAGAGCTGAGCCCCAGAGAAAGTTACTCTGGAGTTTCAGTTTTGATAATTAAAACAACCGAAGCCCGAACAACCGGAGTGAATGTTAGTCGTTGATCTAGATTGGACAGGTGTCACCGGATCGTGGACTCTGGAAGGATTCACTATGGAGACTCGTGGTTGTTGAGATTTGAAATCGTCGAAGGCTGGAGTCCTGGAAACAACGAGAGTCGTCGATGCGAGGGTCGATACGTGGTGCCAGATCTAGAACTCTGGGAGATATCTAGTCAGTAGGGACGAGAATTTGAGATTTGAGATCTCAGAAGTCCGGAGAGCTAGAGTAGATATGAGTCGTCAGATTACCTGAAGTGAATCTGAGCTGTCAGATCCGGAGAGGAGACGTGGCGAAGATCTGTGGACTCCGAGCAGGGACCCGAAGTAATTCTAGGTCGTCCGATTTAAGAGGACACATGGCAAGATTTTCCATATTTAAGGAGAAGAAAAAGGACTTGAGATTTGAAATCCCTGAAGGTCATATCCACGGAGGGGATCCTAGCCATGGATTCCAGGGGACAGGTGGCAATAGATCTTCTACTCTGGGATATTTTCACGTAGAGGAGAGTGGAGTTGAGAGTTGAAACTCCCAGAGGCCGGAAAGGCGGAGTCAACGATAGTCGTTGATCCAAAGGGGAGTTACGTGTCGACATATCGTGGAGATCTGGGGAGGCACGTGGAAAGAGGAAAGAAGAGCGAAATGAATTTTGATAGTAGCCATTGATCAGAAGAAACACCGAGAGGCAGGAGATCGACAGACGGGGAGGATTGTGGAGCCAGAACTTGCGCGGAGGATAATCTTCCTTGAGCGGGCCGCATTTTCAACCACTGTTTTGGTGATGAGGTATGTGTCAGCTGGAGGAGGATTGTGTAGCAAAAAGCGGGTTGGTTGAAACCACTCTTGCCCACACCTGAAATCGTGCATTAGCACAAAGGCACAGCCCAAGGACATATGAATGAAGGGGCTAATGAAGAGGAACTAGCACTCGTAAACTGAGAAGTGCCCAAAGCACGTAGAGACAAAAGGTTTTAAGTCTGCGATAGATGCATTGAACCTTAATTTTAAGTGCGCATTCTATGCTTTAAACTCAACGTCGTTTAGACCTGTATGATATGGGTATTCTCTATGCTTAAAGATTTTTCTGTAATCTGAGTGGAGTTCTTCCTCTGTAAATCTAACGTTAATACATATATATGGAAAGGATCATAATGTTAGTGGGAATTTACTAACCTTTATGCTTAGTTTAGATATGTTGGAAATCTGAGAGGTTGGGGTATAGCGAAGTTACCCTTGATCCTTTAAGTATGTGATCTTTGTACAGTAGGAATTAACTCAGAGATAAAATCTGTTATAATGGTAGTTAATTGTGTGAATAACTAGAAACATAAACCTTGAAAAATTAATAGTGATGACAACTACCTACTTATAATAACAGTAGGTCTTTCAAGATAAGTTGTTCGAAGAAAAAGAGATTTAATGTCCCTAAGAATTTTTTTTTTTTATCTGGTAAATTTGGGGAACATTACAAGTTGGACTTAGCACATATCCTCATTCAGTATTAAATAAAATTAGGCATATGGTATTTTCATTTCTTTGGTCTAGCAACAAGCAAAGTAGCAGTTATCACTTGTGCAGGTGGGAATTTGTATCGAAGCCAAAATCATTTGGAGGATGGGGCCTGAGAAATTTATATATCTTTTATAGAGTGTTGGCAGTGAGTACTCTTTGGAGAGTTCTAACGAAGCTAGGTATTTGGAATAGAGTGATAAAATAAAAGTATCTTCCACATGAACAGCTCCACACGTGGTTAAGATCAACATCGGCACAGTCGACTGTTGGGTCATAGACCTGGAAAAACCTTTTAAATTCATTATCGCTTGTTCTCCAATGGATAGCTTGGAATCCTGGAACTGGGCAGTCAATTGTCATCGGGCAAGATGTTATATTGGACCTGGGTAAAGACTCGCTGCTATCATCAAAGCTCATTGAAAGACCAAACCATAATAAAATTTATTATATGTACCAAACAAGTTGCGAACATGCCCGGAGAGCGTTATGCTCTAACTGGTTGGACGACACCACACTGGAGCTTGAGGGAGTAGAGGAAGTTGAATGGGAAAGTTTCAGACATAACTTGATATGCACAGGTATTCATCTTCAGGATCGATCAAATTCTCTCCTATGGATAGGAGGTGACAACACAAGCCATCTATCAGTAAAAAACATGTATAAAGCGGTTGCGGCTAAGATATGGACGACCAAAGTAGTGAGATGGAGGCGAAATATCTGGAAATGGGAATGTCCATTAAAAAATAATATTTTCACTTGGTTAGTGGCAGAAAACAATATCCTTATCTGGGAAAATCTCCAAAAGCGTGGCTGGGTTAGCCCTAGCACTGTATTTTATGCAAAAATTCTAGCGAAACAGGTATGCATTTATTTGTGAACTACCCTTTCACCATTGTTGTCTGAAACAAGGTATTTAACACTCTAAACTTAACAAGGGGATGGAATGGATCATCGGTGAGTGACTGCTATGAAAATTGGATGAGGGCAAACCCTGTTTACCCTTCGCTGCCAGCACTCCTTAGTTGATACATTTGGATTGAAAGAAACTCAACCATATTTGATGCAGGTTCTCCCTCCATTCAAAAGGTTGTCTTTAAAACTATAGGAGCTACCAAAATTTATGGACTCAAGGATAAAGTTACACCTTCTTGAATTTCCCAAGTAATACTTCCGATAGGAAAATTTGTTGCATGGTTTGACGGAGCAACACAAAAGAGAGGAAAACTTAGCAGGGCAGGAGGCAAGATAATGATAAATAGTCATACATCTTATCTATGGACTTTCAATTGTCGAAAATGATCAAATACCAAGGAAGAACTTATGGGGGCGTGGGCTTCCCTCACCTTGTCCCTTTGACTGTCCATCTCCGATATGATGTTGCTAAGGGATTCCAAGATAGTAATAGATTGGCTCAATAAGAGGGTATCCCTACAGGCGATAGCTCTTGAAAGCTGGAAAGAAAGGATCATAGAATCTATTTCTCTCTTCAAAGACATTTCATTTTGTCATATTTATAGAGAAGAGAACATGGATGTAGACATCTTATCAAAGAAAGCACTAACAAATATGCCAAGAAAAATAGTTTATACATAGTGGGAGGATGGCAATGAGGACCCCACCCTCTACCTGCAGTTATTCTAATCCAATTTTCAGAGATAGTTCTTTTTTGCTCCTTTTGTGGATGATTATGTATATGAGATATTTCTCATTGGACTTCGCTAGTAGGTTTTTTGTATGGAGCACTTGGCATAGATATGTTGTAGATGTCAAAGATCTCTATTTTTTATTACAGACTGGTTATCGAAAAGACAGAGGTATGAAACTTATTATATTTTTTTGAATATAAGAGTAATTTTCTGTGGAAAAAAAAAAGGGTGTTGGTTGACCTTATTTGCATATATTTTATTTTAATGGATATTGCATGGGTATCATAGTATTTTGTGGGGATCACCTCCACCATCATATTTTTGGTGTTGGATTTCTGGAGGAGGATTTATTGTAGGTTTCTTCTGGGCTTTTAAAATGGTAGATTGTAAAAAATTGTTTCAATATTATTTTCCTCATTCAAAATTATTTTTAAATTATTATTTATAAAAAAATTATAAAAAGTTATGTGTATGATTATATTTAATTATAATTTATGTGAAAAATTAAACAAAACAATAATTGATATATATTTATAGTTGATATATATTTATTGACATAGATTAACCATCTTGTAAAATCTATTTATATAAATTGTGGATCTTAATTATCATCAATAAACTAATTGGATCGTAATAGACATTAATCATCATCATCATCATATATATTAAAAAAATAATTTAAATTTGATTTTTAAATAAAAATAATATATATTTTTTTTAAATATTAAATAATTTTTTAAAATATTAAAATTCTCTTAAATAACATTTAACTATTAAATACATAAATAAAATAAATATTGTAAATAAATGTTTGTAGAAATAAAATAAACAATCATATAAAAAAAAAATCTCTTATATTTTTCGTCAAACACATAAAATACATAAGAAATGCACAGAAGCAATCATCTAAAAGGAGCATAATAAAATATCGAACTAAAACATTGGAAACTTTTGCAAACATATTTTACACAAACATAAAAGCGCATGATAAAGAAAATGTTTGCAAACATATAGGAAACTTTTGTACCAAAAGAAAACATATTTTATACATGAAAAGATAAAACATCAGTTAAATAAAAAAAGCCCATGATAAATACCTCTCATACAACTTCTTATCGATATGGAATATCCATTATCGGATAGATTTACAGCGTTAGGTTATCAGTTATTCCCAAATTAGTATTTAACTCTTTACTAGAGATAAAGGGAGTTATTTAATAGAGATAAAGGGATCTAGGAGGAATAGTAATTGACGTCAAGTTGAGGCAATGAGAGCAACCAATGAATCAAAATGGAGGGAGGTCCACTATTATAGAGGTCAGTTCCTTTTTTGTGCAAAATATGGGCCAACCAAAGTTAGGCAGTGATTCTCTTTGTATAAGTAGGAGAGCATTAAGAGATGTACTAATTATCGTTGTTTCATTACAAATTAATGACTAAGTTCTAATCAATTTATTTTACTGCTTTTCAAAAAAGTACATGAAAATAGCTACACCAAAATGGTAAATACTCAGAGATAAAATCCTTTAACCTTTTAACATAATGGACTACAATGCTTTTGTTGGCATGTTTACAAGAAGAGCGTGCTTGTCATTAATGGCAAGAACAACAACAACGATGACAAACAGGCAGGCAAGGAAGAAGAACAACAATGATCGAATGGCAAGATTAGCAGTGTAAGCTCAGGAGGAAAACAGTCAAAGCACGACAAAGGTTTTCGGAGTTTCGCAGATCGGGAAATCCAAAGGAAAGAGGTTCAAACTCGTGATATACAAAATCGCGATAACAATCTTGACAGGTGATTCAAGAAGGACATGTGGTGAACGACAGAGATTTTGTTTTGGAGTTTTGCAAATCGGGAAATCCAAAGGAAAGAGGTTCAAATTCGTGATATGTGAGATCATGAAAAGATCTGGACCGTCAGATCACCAAGGATTGTGGACTGTTGATCAGGCATGAAGAAGGCTCGTGAAGTGGCGAAATTGCAATAAGATTTGGGTCGTCAGATCTGGAGTAATTACAAAGGACCAACAATCGTTAGATATGGTGAAGCCGCAAGGCGGATAAGACCAAGAGTCATCTAACTCTCCAAAACTGTGAAGGAATCTTGGTCTTCCATTGAGGACAGTCGTGGACCGTTGCATCCATAGGACACATGGTGAAAGATCATCATTTCATTGACTGGAAAGTCAAAGGAGCGAAGTGCTCGTTTGATTGGCGAGTGGTCATATCCCATGGTCACAATGTCGAGAGCTAGAGAAGCCAGGCCCTATTTTGGAGTTCGTGACATGGAGAGTCGAGAGGACTCATCACAGAATACCCGAGATGCGAAAGTGTGAAATGCGTTTTCGAATAAGGCTGTGGTCACAGCTAGTGGTTACATCTGTGGAATATAGAGGAAGGAGATAGCGGTGTTAAACTCCATCTCAGAGTCTCGGCGATCGCGACTTTGAGCATCAAGACCCTTCATCACAGGAATCGCGATATGCGAGATCGCAATGAGACCTGGACCGTTGGATCATCGGAGATCTCGACCGTTGATCAGGCTCAATGAAGTTTATAAATTCGTGAAATACGAAGTGCCTTTTGGCGCAGCCTGTGGTCACCGTCGGTGGTCACGTGAAGGGAAGAAGCTAGCGGTGCTATGCTCAATCTCGGAGTCTCGGCAATCGCGACTTGGAGTGTCGAGATCCTTTATCACAGGAATGCTGAGATGCGAGATCACGAAATTAAAACTTTGTTTAGCACTCGGTCACAGCCAGTGGGCATATGAATTAAACGCAAGACCCTACGAACTCCATCCAATGGTGCAGGTGAATTTAAGTATGATCGAACGGCTACTGTTGCTCTTCACAGTTAATCGATCAGTGGTGATTCAGTTGTTGAAGCGGTCTTTGGAGGTTCACAGTGTAACTGCTAGAAACCACTGATGGTTTCTGCCAGAGGACTCGAAAATACTTCTATGTGATTGCCAGAGGAGTTGAAGAGTCTCAAGGAATCTTCCAGTGGAATGAAGACTATTCGTGGAGGCAGTTGACAGATGGATGAGCATTGAAGTCTGTAACTGCAATAGAGAGGATGAGCTCAACTGTGATAGAGAAGACAAAGAGTCTCAATTGTTGGAGAGGCTAAGGAATCTCAGCATAACACCCAGTGATGATGGACACATGGGTTTAACATCCAGAGAAGCTGAAGAGTTGCATGATGAACAGGAAGAGCACTCGACATGAAGAGCATGCAGAAGCTTTGCACACAATAGATGCACAAGGTGCACAGAGACTATAAGAAGGTAGAAGAAAGATGAGATGGGTGTTGTGGTGGAGATAATTTGAGGCGTGTAGAAGGAGGAGTTTGCAGCAGTTGAAATACAGAGAATAGGAATGGTGCATTGAATGGATATGGCACACAGAGCATAAAAGGCGAGAGGCACAGAAAGCGCAAGGATGGGTGCAGCAGGACAGTGAGACAGTGAAGAAAGGATGAGGTGCTCCTGTAGAGAAAAATAGAAGATCAAAAAGGGAAAGAAGATGCAGACAGAGAGACACTAACACAGGTGAATAGAGCAGCATAGCAGAATAGTGATAAGCTTGGTAAGCCAATGATCAATATTGTATCACTGTGATAAATTTTTATATATAGCAAACTTTCTAGTATAGGGTGGAAGGGAGGTGCTAAGGAGGACTGATGTCCTCATAGGTTCAAGTGGGTGCTAGAACACAGGGAGTTGTATCTTTCATCTGGTTGCAGCCAAAGAAACCAGGGTGGCAGGGAGGAGCAATAGAGAACTGTAGTTCTTTGTTTTATAGGTTGGTGCATGTATGACTGGAAGTTGGTGCTTCCATCCAGTAGGTGCTGGAACACTTGGGTAGTTGGTGCTTCCTTCTAGTGGGTGCTAGAGAAACCAGGGAGTTAGTGCTTCCTTTTAGTTGGTGCTAGAGAAACCAGGGAGTTGGTGCTTCCTTCTAGTTGGTGCTAGAGAAATAAGAGAGTGGGTGCTCTTATCAAGTGACATCTTGCAAAACAGAGGTTGTAGCCTCATTATGAGTTGGTGCTCATATGTATGATAATGTAAATAATGTAAATATTACTTATCATATAAAGAAGAGGTTTTTACCCTTTATGGGTTTCCTTAGGAAATATCTGTCTCTGTGTATCTCATATGTGTGACTGATGTTGAATGTGCTTTTGCTTATTTCCTTGCATCATTGTGATTGTCATTGAGTGCATTGTAAAGAGTTTTTAAATAAGCATAATTGTTTAAGCACGTTAACAACTGATTCACCCCCCCCCCCCTTCTCAATTGACCAACAATTGGTATCAGAGTCGGCCCCTTTTATCTAAGGGTAGATCCTATAGCTTAAACATGTCAAACCATGAAGTAAATTCAACCAATAAAGCCCCTATGTTCAATGGAGCAAACTTTGCCTTCTAGAAAGTTAGAATGAGAACCTACATAATGGCTTTAGGTGCAGATGTCTGGGATGTGGTAGATACTGGTTATGTAAAGCCAGTTGTACTAGCTAATAAGGATGACAAGCTAGAATTTAGCTTCAGCGTTAAGGCTATGAATGCTATCTTGAGTGGGCTTGCAGAAGCAGAATTCGTAAAAGTTATGCACCTAGGAACTGCCAAAGAAATGTGGGACAAACTCATTAGCAGTTATGAAGGTAATGAAAAGGTAAAGGACTCCAAGTTTCAAACCTACAGAATACAGTTTGAACAACTGTTATTGGATAAATCCGTAGGTGTAGACACTAATCGATCTCCCTAGATCCACCTAGATCTAGAACAAAGCAAGACAGGACATGACTCTTTCCCTAGGTTTTGACCATTGAATTAACTAGGAGGCAAGAACAAATAACATACCTTATTATCGCTTCCTATGGTATTTGTTGCTCCCGCTTCGCTCCAGTTCTCTCGTGCAGTCAAGACCAAGACAACACAAACCAACCAAAGTGAAGATAGCACAATCTATTCAACATTCAACCTATGTATATGATCAAGGAATTATACAATAAAGTGGAAATAGCTTTATGGGAAAGGGACATGCCTCTGTATCATATTAATGGAAAGTAAAGATTACAACCTGAGCCTTGATGTCGCAAACTTCCTTTCGATGGCCCTTGGCTCCGACACACACACTTGCTCAATCCTTGCATGAAGAAGATCAAATCCTCTTGATAGACTTGCTGAAGTCTCCAAGCGTTGTTCAATGCTAAGTCCTTCACACAATTCTTTCACCAATTCTCCAATGAATCTTGCTTAACCTTTTCCATGAGAATTCCCTCAATATATAGGAGAGAATGAATTAGTTACTTGGATAAGAATGATCCC
>ML794120.1:50279-92513 GCA_009831015.1 Picea engelmannii
TATGTTTAACGAACCCTAAGGAGTGGTTCGGTCCCATTACGGGTCTGTCAATGTTTGTTTAACGAGTCCAGAGATAGAAAACTCGAAGGTTTTTCATGATTATAGAGTCTGGAAAAACACTTAAAAGAGAACTCTCTCAGTTCATTTTTTGTAAAATAGTCCGGATGAGACTGAAAAAGAGATAAATTATCGCTCACCAGACGCTTACTTCAAATACTTTACCGAGCGTGAAAATAGAAAGGTCGCTCGACGATCTTTTCATGTTTAGAGAGTCTGAAAAGAGATTAAAGAAGACTCTAAGGGGGTTCATTTTTCGTATAACTTTATCGAGCCCGAAAAAGTGATAAAAGGATGCTCAATCGCGTTCTCATGTATTTGTGAGCGCAAGAACGGACAAAAATGACGCTCGAGGTTTTATATAAAAACCATAAAAAACAATCAAAACACATGATGACAAAGAAAAACATGTCCATATCCTTGTATTTGACCATCAAAATCATCATGCCTGCAACAGTTATACTCAAAATGACATTAGGGATTAGGGTTTAATAGATAAATAATCTTAAAAAATTAAATGACATAGTAAAAAGTAAATAAAAAGGAGTAGCAACTCTTTTACCATATCATTTTTACCTTTCCACTATTTTGAGCTCAAAAAACCCCTCTTTTACCCTTCAAGTTTGGTGTAAGATTGCGGGAGCTACGAGTGTTCATTCAGCGAGCTGTCAACGACAGTAAGGTAGGGTCTTTGTCCTTAACATTTTCATGGTTTAATTTTGCAATTTTATTGGTTAAATTTCATTTTTTGGGTTGATTTAACAAGCCCTATTTGCGCAATGCCATTCTCGCAAGCAGGCTTCACGGGACCTGCGAGAATGGGTGATTCTCGCAGGTGACCCATGAGAAGCCTACAAGGTTCTCGCACTGTGCACACAGGGCACCTGCGAGAACCACAATGCTCAAAAAAAAAAATTTAAATTTACCCAAAGAACAAGAACCAATCAATGAAAATTGTTGCTAATCTTCTTTTGGTGCTCCTTGTGCAGATAATTGGCTAGCAAAATGGTGCTTGAATGGCGCGAAAGGGAACACGAAGAAGATGATGCAATGTCCTAAAACCATCCTCCTACTATCGCTGCTTTGAGAGACTGTGGACTCCTGAAGTACTTTCGTATCTCGGGCATGAGGGCCCAAGTCAGGTTGTTAGAGTACCTGGTGCATATGTGGGACCCTGATCAGCAGGTATTTCATGTGGGGGCCCACACATTGTCCTTAGACATTGAGGACATTTAATTTTTGACTGGATTGTCCCGACGCAAGTACTATGTGAGCCTGACCAGTAGCAGAGGTGGTGGGCTACAGATGAGTGAGTATTGGCGTATACACTGCGTTCCTGAGGCTGAGAGAAAGAAAGGAAAAGTAGTTATTTGGGGGGTATGATATTTGACCCTTCGTACTATCCTATTCACCATAGCTCGGATGGCTGGGAGTTATTCTCCTCACATGGTGTTACAGAGTTACTTCCAGTATGTTATTGAGTGTACTGAGCCTCAGGTGTTCAACTGGGCAGATGTTGTGCTTTGCAGTATAAAAAAGCAGTTGACCAAGTGCAGACGAGGTAACCTGAAGCAATTCGGGTATGGATCTTTGTTGGTATCCTTCTTCCTTGAGAGGGTTCCCATACTGAGACTGCAGGTTGAGTGGAATATACCAGGTCCCAGGGATCCAAGGATGTTGAGATGGTGTCGGCTCATGGCCCGACACGTAGCAGGACCGATCATCAAGTATGATGATACTTTCTTTGACTGGCTTCAAACCCATATGTTGATGGTTGACGACTATGCTTATGCTGGGTTGGATTTCTGAGGAGATCCGGACTTAGCAATGCTAGAGGATACTCAGTGGGGTGACCTTGGTAAGAAGTACACGCATTTTTTCTTTTTTAAATGTTTTGTGAATTTTTTTCATATTCAAATGTTTTTGTTTTATATGTTCATCCAAAGACTAATACAAAATCGTTTGTTGATAACACAGATGTTGGACCTTACTGACCTCCTGGTACTTCTCCCATTCAGCGGCGAGGAGAGGTAGCAGCAGTGCCACAATATGCCGAGGATTATCAAGTGGTGGAACAAAATCTAGAGGGCTTGACCGCAGATATTCCAGACATGCCTCTGGAAGAGGTTCCACGACGCGACCAGCGTCATACTGTAGGAGTATCAACATCTATGAGTCGATTGCTCCGTAGGGTTGCTAGGGCAGTTGTGTGTTACCGTGAATTCCATCCATGACGTCACTTTGTAGAAGCTATGAGCTTCAATTTTGACATTTTGGTCTTCGGACAAACTTTTTGTAAAAAACTCTTTTGATCGTTATATATACAAACGGATTCTACCGGTTTATCATGTGTTGTGTGAACATTGATGTGATTGATTTATAAATGATTCAAATTTCTATCTAATACATAATTAGCCAATGCATATGTTAATGTATTTAGACATCTAGGAATATGTTGATATTCAATGTAATCAAAATAACGCTCAAAGAGGTGAATTCACAAATAAACCCGTAACAAAGTAGGACTTCGAATAGAATAGACATTACTTAACTGTAGTACTATAAGCTGTGAATCGAGACGCACAACCAAATGATGGATTCTGAGCGATATATCATTGACCAATAATTCAATAACGGTGCTATACTCTGCTATGTTGTTGGTCGCACGGCTAATACACACACCTCGTAAAGAGACAAGTTCGTTTGTAGGGGCGTAAATTGCCCACGCAGCTGAAGAAAGGTTCTAAGTACTACGGCTAGCGCCATCAGCGAAGCCAATATAGGGTAGCGAAGACTCTGACATCTGGAAATCAAACACAACGTCACATAAGGGCAGAGACCAGATAACGACAAAAGAAAACTATAGTAACACACAAAAAGTATGATACATTAAAAATACAAGTACTTGTGCACAGATGAATTTATGCATAGTACTTCTTCAAGTACAAACCATTCCTGGGTTCACTCAAAGGGATACCATCGTAATCTACCAACTCATAAGCTTCTTTTTCCAAAACTCGTCGAACGATACAAGGACCCCGCCACATGGGTTCAAATTTTCCAGCTCCTAACGTATCTCGATCTTGTTCATAGAGAAGAACAAGATCACCTTCGGAAAAAAAATGAGGCTTGACATGCTTGTCGTATTGGGCCTTAACACGCTTTTTCTGAGCTTCTATGACTAGGGTGGCATCACGTCGAGTTTCGTCTAATCACATAAGATACAATAGACGTTCTTCTTCAGCAGAAGTGTTGGGTAGGAGTTCAACAGCTAATTTCAAAGAAGGTATCTCGCATTCGATAGGGAGAATGGATTCCACACCATAGACTAACCGAAAAGGTGTAAACCTAGTAGCGGACTTGACGGATGTCCGGTATGCCCACAATGCCGAAAACAACATTGTGTGCCAACTTGTTTTATGAATTCCTATCATCCGTCGGAGCATAGTTATGAGAACTTTGTTGATTGCTTTGACCTGGCCATTGGCTTGTGGATAATAGGGTGTTGAGTTATCATGACGAAGACCCAACTTTTCCATAAGTTCAGACATCATAAAATTCCTAAAGTGGCTGTCGTGATCGGTTACGATAGCTTGGGGAACACCAAAATGAGTTATGCCGTGATTAAAAAGAAATAATGTTGCGGTTTTTCCAATGTTGTCAAATGTCGGCATCGCCTCGGCCCATTTCATAAAGTAATCAACGGCTACAATAATGTAACCATGCCCCCCGGCCGAGTGAGGGTGACATGTCATGAAATCGATGCCCCATTTCGCAAAAGGACCAATTGAGACCATAGGGTGAAGAGGAGAAGGATGTGACCGGATTTTCTGATTATAGGTCTGGCAGGCATGGCATTTTTTAACAGCAATGATGCAGTCATTAAACAAAGAAGGCCAAAAATACCACGCGCATAAGATCTTCTGGGCAGTAGCATACCCAAACATATGACCACCACATGCTCTGGAATGGCAGTCATTCAGAGCTTTCTCGGCTTCGTCGAACGTGAGACAACGTCGAAAAATAGAGTCAATCCCCCGACGATAAAGAGTATCCCCAAGGATAATGTATTAACGAGCTTGATAGCATATGCGACGTCATGCAGTACTGGACAAAGTAGGTCGAAAAGTCTGGGTTTGGAGATATATAATGATATCCCCATACCAAAGATCATCAGTGCTAATAAGGAAAAGAGATTCATCAGGTAATGAATCAACTGCTACATTTTTCGTGGCAGAATGGGGAAAGTCGCATATCAACTCAACAAAAACTAAGGACTTCTTGGACTTGGCATGTTTGAATTCCAAGTCAAACTCCTGGAGTATCACAATCCATTTGGAGTATTTTCCCCCTAGCAATTGACGTGTCAGAATGTGTTGCATAGGGTTGCAATGTGAAATCATTGTAGTCTTACATGAGAGGATATAGTGTCGGAAGCATTGGACGGCTTGAACGGCAGCCAAGGCCAGTTTCTCGACATATTGATACTTGATTTCAGTCGGCATGACAGTTCGACTCAAGTAGTAAATAACATGTTTGTCATGAGCATCATCTTCTTGGACGAGAACCATGCCAATGGTGTAATCCGAGGCAGCAAGGTAAAGGAAATAATCACAATTGTAATCTGGTGGAAAGATAAGGGGAGCTCGCGTTAGGGACAAATTCAAAGATTCAAAAGAATTATTGGCAATGGTATCCCAGATGAACTCGGAATCCTTCTTTAGTAGCCGCGTAAATCCACGAGTTATCTCGTCATAATTTGGGATAAAACGACGAAGAAAGTTTGCTTTCCCCTGCAAACTTTGCAACTGGTGAAGTGTAGAAGGAGGAGGGAGATTAAGGATCGCCTCAACCTTAATAGGATCCACCCGGATCCCTTGACGCGAAACGATAAAACCTAAAAGACGGCCGGATTCTACGCAAAAAATGCACTTATGAGTATTTAAACGTATACGATAGAACCGACAGCGAACGAAAATGGCTCAGAGGTGGGTAGGGTGATCGACTCTGCACATAGAATGAGTGGGTAAATCGTCCAAATAGGGTTGAACGATGTGCTTGATATCATGAAAAGCATAAGACATAGCACGTTGAAACGTTGCGCCAGCGTTCTTGAGACCGAAAGGAAGTTTCCGATAGGAAAAAGTACCCCAAGGACAAATAAAAGCAGTCTTATGTTGATCCTCGGGAGCAATGTTAATTTGATTATAGCCAGAGAAACCATCCACGAGAGAGAAGATTTCACTTCTGGTGCAGTCATCGACAATCTGATCGACGAAAGGGGTAGGAAAGTTGTCTTTAGGAAAAGCTTTGTTTATATCCCTATAATCAACGCATACACGAATGGTGCCTCCTTTTTTGTCAATCGGGACAGGATTGGAAAGCCAGTCTGTAAGAGGCACCGGATAAATAAAGCCAGCTTTCAGAAGTTTCTCGACTTCGAGTTTTATAGCAGCCGCTTTACGTGGGTGAACTGGACGAAGGCGTTTCCGGACAGGTTTGGCTCTAGGGTATGTATTTATCTCATGTACAACAATTGCAGGGTCGATACCTGGCATCTCTTCGTAGCTCCAGGCGAAGATGTCACGAAATTCTTTGAATAGAGACATATAGGTGACTATTTCGTCAGGGGAACACGAAGCTCCAATATGGACATTTTCAACAATCCTAGGTTTGATGGATATGTCAATGGGAATTGTGGGCGAGATATTTCTTAAGTTCCCTTCAACAAACACATCGTGTGTAGTCTCGGGAACCGTCGAGATGACAACAACGGTCGACGGAGTCGAAATCCGTTGGTATTTCTCAAGAGTATGTTGCTCCAGAAAGAGGATGGAACGATGATTTCCATCATCCCAAGGGGTGTCCTCCATGATGAACATGATCATCTCGTCAGTGGGAAAAATAACACAAAAAGGATCGCGAGACAACTCATCAAGAGAGGGGGTAGAAGGTCTTTCCGACTGAATAGCCTGGTAGGCAGATTCGACCGGACTTAACGACATTACGTCGCCGAAACGAAGATGATCTCCAGGGTCAGGGACAATCCAAGGGTCGTGAGATGCAGGAAGTTCATGAGGCATGGTGGAGATCATGTTGATAGAATCAACTGATGGGCGTGGGACATCGGGTGGTGGAATGGGAAAAGTACCCATTAACGAGGAGTCCTTTAAAAGACCGACACCGACGTTCTCATAACCCGGTGGGGTTTTAGCGATAAACGGTACGTTGCCAGTACGGGTATCGGAATTGAAAAAGGCAAGTTGGTCGACGGTAACAATCTTTCCTTGATGAGGGAAACATACTACACGAAAAAGTGTTGACACAACAACACGCATGGAATCAATCCAGCTACGGCCAAGCAAAAGATTATAATCAAGGGGAGCGTCAAAGACTTCCACTTCGACTTGGACCGTTTTACCTTCTAACATGATGGGAAACAAAGGAAGAATACCGTAAGGCTTAAAACCAGAGCCGTTGAAGGCTTTAAGAGTGTTCTGGGATTCATTCAGAGGAGGAGGGATAATGGCTTTCCAACAAGCAAGAGACATAACACATGTCGAGGCACCCTCATCGATAACGGTTCGACAAATGTTTTTTTCAGAGACAACTACTTGAATCTGGAACGCAAGTTGAGGGGGTAACCTTGGAATGTGATCTTCCAGGTCAGAGACTATCAAATTCATATCCGTCAGATCGATTCCACCGATAGATTTCAACAGTGCCTTCCGTTGTGCGGGACAAGTCTGAAGGACTTCGAGGGTTGACATCGCAGAAGGTGCCTGAGCTAGATCTTCAATAATGTTGTATATTTGGGCAGTACGAGCATGAGGATTGAAAGTCGATTTCTGAACGACACCCTTTGGGGGGGGTCGCAGAACTGTGTCGAGGCTCGGTCGTTCGAGATGAAGAGGACCGTTGGTAGGTGGAGTCATGGGAGAGGGTTGTGCCAAAGAAGGCAGTAGATCAACAACCTTCTCCTTAGACGGAGAATAATCTTTGGCCTGAGTAGTGAGTGCAACATTACTCTGCTTAGAATCGCCAGTACACATCAAAACATAAGATGTTGTAGAAGAAGAAGAGGGTTGGTCATGGATGACCAATTGAGCCTGTTGTTGAGATGGGAAGGGTTGGGACAAAACGGCCGGTGCAGGTGGTGTTGGAGCTCCTTGAAGGAACTTAGTGACCTCGACATGTCGTGGACAATCCTTCGTGTAGCGATAATCACCACAAATAAGGCAAGGGTATCGTGGTTTGCGCTTATCCCGATCGTCAACAGGGGTAGTTTTGGTTTTCTCTGCTTGAGAATTATTTTTTCCCTCCTTATTCTTGCCTCTCCCCTTTTTAGATTTGTTTTTACCGGCTGGGGTAGATTGGACTGCATTTACCTCATCAGTCTTGCCGGTGGGAGGGGCAGGAGACGGAGCATTTTGAACATTAGAAGAAGAAGATTTAGGATTGACGCTGGACACAAAATGCGGTTGGGCTTGGGAAGAGCCAATCACACCATCAGCTGCATGTGAGGCAACTGGAGTAGTTGAAATGTTGGAAGTATTAGGACGAGGTAAGTCAGGTAGTAAATCGTAAAGGGTTCCCATTTGTGAATAAACGAGGTCAAGATATTGAGCACGACTTATAGCCTGATCTTTCGTGACTACGCCACCCATGGAAATGTCCTTACCTATTTCGTTTACAAATGATTTTGTAAACCATTCTACCAATAACTGATCGGGGAGCTCAAGTTTAATGAGACGTCGTCTCCTTCGCCACTCATGGATGTGATCAGATATATGAGTGCCTTTAGTCTGTTTGAAGGAAGTCAAAATCTCAGTCCCCGTGTCATAACGGATCGGTAACTGGTAATGCATAAGGAAATCCATAGCTAGGGTGTTGAAATCAAAGAAGCAACTTCGTGGAAATTCAATATACCACTTCGCAGCAGAACCTGTGAGGGTTCGTTGAAAAAGACGTAAAGGAATAGAGTCATCCATTAACGAGTTGGATGAACACCAGAGGTGAAAAGTCATGACGTGATTTTTCAGGTCCTCTCCCGCTTTGCTGTTGAACTTAGGAATGTCCGAGGGTAATTTAGCTGGTATAGCAGGCCATTGGGGAGAGTGACGAATCAGATCATTTAGGATCCTGGGCAAATTTGGAAGATCCAAAGTGGCCAAGAAAGGTAGCTGTCGATTCACCTGTGGGTACTGGTGGCTTTGGGGAGGAAGCCCTGTCGGAAAACCAGTAGGACCATAAGCGGTCTGCGCATAATGGGAAGACCCAGGCAGATTCAGTGGTGGTTGGAGAGGATAGTAGCTCAAGGGATTGTAACCTTGAGCGGGGACATGAGTTTGAGCAGTTGAACCCCAAATAGGATTGGGTACACCTGGATATGGTTGGCCTATAGTAGGGACAGGCAACTGCTGCCCCCCAGTCGTTTGAGGAGGATGTTGTATCATCTTATTCCAATACTGGGCCAAAGAGGGAGGTATATTTTGTCCAAAAGGTGGGGTTGGTCCCGCTATCGTAGGTGGTGTTCCAACCGGGAGTTGTGTTCCAATCAAAGGTTGTGTTGTAATTGGAATGTGTCCGGTAAGAGGATTTTGAATCGTACCACCTTGTCCACCAATGGGAATCTGGAAGTTTGGTGTAATGGACAGGATAGTGCCACTAGGATTAGGATTGTTAGTGGAAGACAAGAAAGGCCTTCCAGAAGGAAATTGAGGGAGTGTCAGAATAAAACCGGGAATAGGGTTCCCAAGAGAAGAAGGACCACCTGGAGAACCGGATGGGGTTTGCAGAGATGTTGGAATGGAAGCATTCAACGCATGGTATCCAAGTGGCAGTGTCGGAGTGACATTGGGCGTTCGCTGTGTGTTTATAGGAGAAAGATTAGCCGCAGTGAGCCTGGTTGGGACACTCGTAGTATTCGTGAGATGGGCCATTTTGACAGGGACAGTAAATTGATAAGTGGTAGTCAACGGTACAGTCTTTGTCTCAGCAACCACAGGGGGGGTTGATTTCGGAGACCACAGGTGAACCAGGACCAAAAAGGTCCCATCGAAAAACGCCCGTAGACCAAAAAGGATATTGTTCCCCAGGTCCAGATGGAGATCCAGAATACACAACAATTAAGTTTTCGGAAGAGTTTGCTCGCATAAAACGTCTCTCAGAATCAGGGTGAAGTTGAAAGTCCTCTCGAGTATTAGTAATTCGAAAGTGTTATAGAGAGTCAGTTTGTTCCATTGGTGGTGTGGTAACGTCTTGGACTTCACTCGGCTTAGGAGAGCCCTCGAGTGCAACAGTAGACAAGGGTTGAGAGCCTTCAGGATGTTTTGAAGACAAACCTTTCATTCTACGTTAACGACGTGGAGGAGCTATTGTGAACGAGTGACAAACTTCACGAAGAAAAGCCTATGGTCAGCTTCGAGAAACAAACAACATGTGCTAGTAAACAAAATCTAGGAAGCAAACAAGACCTTCTAATTTCGAAGCCACTAGTTGGTGATGAAATCCAATGTCGCAACAACGAGATGAGAAGGGGCAGGGCTAGGGTGGAAAATTTACGTTGATGACCTGCTTAACGGACTTACACCCTGGTGCAAGCTCCCACACATAATCGTGGGTATACCCTCCAAGGAGCCCGAGTGAGTTTGGTCAACGTCAATTACAGGTACCATGAAGACTTTCCCCTCCACAGTCACCTCGGGTAAGAACCTAGAGAGATAGGTCACTAAGGTCACCACCAACAACAATAAATCCTGGGGGAACAGTCGATAGTCCGATCCACACGCAAGGGTAGGGTATCTAGCCCGAAATCAACTCAAAAGGCTTCCACTCATCATTGTGGGTATACCTCCGAGTGATCCCCGTAATACATGCAATATCTACACTGATACCAACAAAGAAGGGTGAGTAACTCTGTCAAGACCAATGCGACATCGTGCTTGACCCTTGTGTGAGAAGGGCTTCCCAGGACAAGATGTTGCAAATGGAATTTAACACTCCCTAACACAAGATGCTATTGTGTGTTTTGTGCTTTTGGAGAGCGTATCTCTCTTCCTACTCCAAAGCGCTAGCCGAGCTAAATGTTAGTGTTAAAGAGCCCTAGAAAAGAGTTACTAGTTAAATTTTATAATTACGCAGTGTTATTAAGAGTTGTTGTTTACTCAAAGGAAACTGAAATGAAACTTATATTGTATGACTCTGACCCAACAATGCAAGGATGAGAATGAAATAGATCACTTTTCGTTCAATGAATCCTATGTATGGGAGGGAAAGAGAAATTTGTCTAGATCCACCTTGAACGACAATGCAAAATTTCCTTAAAAATGCAAATGCAACAAATCACGCATCAAATAAAAATTCTCTATTGCTTCTTTTTCAACAATTTCAACAATTTGATTTTCAATGTTTTCGAAGACAAAAACGATTTTTTGAAAGAAAAAACTTCATTCACTTTTCAAAAAGGACCCTCACTATGTCAATGAGAGTACATAAAATCAGAAAACCAATGAACAAGCAATGATAATAACCCAATCCACTCTTTCAATGAAAACAAAAATAAAGAACAAACCAATGTAGTCTTTTCAAATGCAAAAGAAAATGATCTTTCAAACTATAAGCAAATGATAAAAGACCAAGAAAACTCAACTTTCAACCAATCACTGGTTCTGAACTAATCAAACACACTCAAATTCTGAAGTCAGAGAGAATGGTTTTGCCAAGAAAAGTCAAGACACAAAGGACAAGAAAAACCTTGAAATCCTAAGACGGTTCATGCACGCAAACGAAGGCAAGAAGAACACCAATCAAAGGTCCAAGAAACTCTTATGAGGCAATTAAACTGATCTGGGTAGTTGAATATGCCAAAACTCAAATCCAAAAATTTGAACAAATGAGTTCGCATGCTGGTAGTATTACACAGTGCGAGAATCACTGATTCTCGCAGGTGACCCTTGAGCAAGGTGCGAGAACCTCGCACTGAACCTTAAAGGTAGAATGTGAACCTTACCAATTCTCATAGGCTGCAATGAAGTGCAGTGCGAGAATGTCTGAACATAATCAAAATTTTGGAAAATGAAGCAAAATTTGAAAAGACCTCTGGACCCAGAGGGTCTATCAGGATATCCTGAAGACTCAAATATTGATAGAACAGGAGAAAAGTGAAACCAGAGCAAATGGCCACAGAAAAACACCAAAAGCCACAAAGAAAATGGGATGTTCCCCAGCGGAGTCGCCAATTTTGTTATTGGATAAATCTGTAGGTGCGGACACTAACCGATCTCCCTAGATCCACCTGGATCTAGAACAAAGCAAGATAGGACATGACTCTTTCCCTAGGTTTTGACCATTGAATTAACTAGGAGGCAAGAAAAAATAACATACCTTATTATCGCTTCCTATGGTCTTTGTTGCTCCCGCTTCGCTCTAGTGCTCTCGTGCAGTCAAGACCAAGACAACACAAACCAACCAAAGTGAAGATAGCACAATCTATTCAATAGTCAACCTATGTATATGATCAAGGAATTATACAATAAAGTGGAAATAGCTTTATGGGAAAGGGACATGCCTCTGTATCATATTAATGGAAAGTAAAGATTACAACCTGAGCCTTGATGTTGCAAACTTCCTTTCGATGGCCCTTGGCTCCGACACACACACTTGCTCAATCCTTGCATGAAGAAGATCAAATCCTCTTGATAGACTTGCTGGAGTCTCCAAGCTGTTGTTCAATGCTAATTCCTTCACACAATTCTTTCACCAATTCTCCAATGAATCTTGCTTAACCTTTTCCATGAGAATTCCCTCAATATATAGGAGAAAATGAATTAGTTACTTGGATAAGAATGATCCCAAAATATCAGGGAATCCAGTACTAGGATAACCATTCGAATGCCAACCCATCCTTCTAGAAGATTCCCTTCTAGAAGCATCGAGAATCCATCTTTTTCCTTGCTTTAGGAAGAGTTCGCACCCTAGCAGTTCAACACAGTGCGAGATGTTCGCACCTTGGCTTAAGGCAACCTGCGAGAATGGGTCATTCTCGCAGCCAAATATACTAGCAGCCTGTGAACCTTCTTTAAAAATGAGGTTTCTGTGAAGAGATGAAAGTAACTTTTCTCAGGAGAAAGTTCTTATGAAGAGCCTGAGTACACCATCATCAATACGTCATCATGATGACCAAAATCATGGGTAACAACAGCTGAAGATGAAGGAAGATGAAACTATCGGAAAATACTTTCTGAGAGTAGAAGAAATGGTAAATGCAATGAAAGCACTTGGTGAAAAAATTGAGGAACCTTCTTTAGTTTAGAAAATCTTGAGATCTCTCCCAGATAGGTTCAACCCGAAGGTCTCTACTATAGAAGAACTTAATGATCTAAAAACCTTGGAGTTTGATCAACTTCTAGGAATATTGACTGCATATGAAATGAGAATAGTTAAAGATAAACCCACCTCCAGAGAAGCATCATTCAAAGAAGACAAGAATGAGGATTCTGAGCCCGATGAAATTGAAGAAAAATTTGTGAAGAGACTGAAGAAGGGATCAGGCAAATACAAAGGTAAAATGCCTTTCAAATGTTTCAACTATGGTAGGATAGGTCATTTTTCAAATAAATGTCCCCACAAAAAAAAGGATCAGACATATGATGATGAGGAGAAGCACAAACACAGAAATTTCTTTAAAGAGAATAACTTTAAGAAGAAAATTCTTTGCGTAAACAATGATGATGATCCTTCAGATGATGAAGATAATGACTGCTCTATTGAAGATAAACTAAATGAATTCATACTTATGGCCAAACAAGATTATGATAATAACATCACAGGAAGTGATGTTAATGAAGAAGAAGATGTGGTTGACATGGAAGGAGAACTGATCAGTGCATTGGAAGAGATTGACAGACTAAGAATTAAGAACAAAAAGCAAAGACATTTACTGATACAGTTCGAGAAAGACAGTAAAGAACATGATGAAGACCTTATCCTACTAAAAGTAGAATTAGAAGAGGCAAAGAAAATTGAAGACATTCTGAAACGACAGTTATCATAAAAGAAGGCAAGATGTGAATCATTAGAACAAGAAGTAGTGAAAACTAGGAAAGAGATGGAGAAGTTTCAAGCCTTGTATAATCAGAATCTGTCAAGTATCAAAGCCTCAGAAGGATTAGCCACCATTATGAATCAACAAAGGAATCCAAAGATGAAAACTGGTTTGGGTTATGAAGAGGGATCAAGTAGTGGTAAGCCAAGAAACAAAGAACCCATCAAGTTTGTCAAATGTACAACCAATGACAACAACAAACTTGTAGAAACAAAGGAAGACAATCAGCTGCCTAGGACGAGTAAAGAAAAAGGTGCCAGGAATGAATCTGTAGAACAAATAAATAATGCACTCCCTGCTGAAAGACGTCATCAACATGGAAGAAATCGATTTGCTCAAAGAAGACAACCATTTTCCAGGTACAAAGAATTCTTCTATGGCTATTGTTTCTACTGTTCTAACTTTGGTCACAAAGCTGTAAATTGTTCCTTAAGACCTAGACATGAGCAATTAATATTTCAAAGGAATAAATACTTCCCACAACAAAGAATGATGCAGCTAAGTAACAAACCTTCACAGATTGCAAATTGTCAAATTAAGTCTAGGGACATGCAACTAAGGAGGTCAAGAAATAATCAACAGTCAATGAGTAGACAACGCTACAACAATAAGTTTGACCTATTGAACAATGAGATTGAATGCTACATCTTTCATAACTACGGACATAAATCTTTTGACTGTCGAATAAGGAACTATGAACCAGATTTAAATTCCCCTGCTGAAAATGTCAAGTTTTGGAAGAAGAAAGAAAGTGACAAGTGTGGATTAGTGTTGTCAGCTCAAAGAAAAACGAACCCTTGGTATATAGACAGTGGATGCTCCAAACATATGATGGGAGACAAAGGTAAGTTTCTATATCTAAGTGAAAGTAAATCAGGAAACGTAACCTTTGGAAATGATGCTCCAGGTAAAATAAAGGGTAAAGGGATGGTGAGTTTAAATAATGGAACAGGAAAAGCCCAAGATGTTCTACTTGTAGATGGGCTAAAACATAATTTGCTCAGTGTAAGTCAAATGTGTGACAGAGGATGTGAAGTGGTGTTCATGTCCAAGTACTTCAAGATAAAGTCTGTAAACTCAGGACAAGTGGTGGCCAAAGGCATAAGGACTAAAAATAATGTATATGTGATGAAAGAAAATAGAGAAGAAAGTCATCTAAGAAAACATAATGAAAGTTGGTTATGGCATAGAAGACTTGGACATCTAAACTTTGACCACTTAATCAAACTCAAAAATCTCGAGGCAGTAAAAGATCTTCCGAGAATATCAAAGCCCTGAGATTCAATGTGTAAACCCTGCCAAGTAGGGAAGCTAAACAGGACACAATTTAAGTCCAAGAGATTTACTTCAACAGATAAACGACTCCAACTAGTTCATATGGATTTATGTGGACCATCAAGACAGGAAGGCACAGGGAAAGAAAACTACTTCATGTTGATTATTGATGATTACTCCAGACTTACTTGGGTTGTCTTTATCAAGGAAAAAGCTAAAGCATTTGAGAAGTTTAAAATATTTAAGGCTTTAACTGAGACTCAAACAGGCAAGAGGTTAAAGGCAGTAAGATTAGACCGAGGAGGAGAGTTTATGTCAAGAGACTTCAAGGAATTCTATGATGAGCATGGGATCAAGAGAGAATACACAATCCCAAGAACTCCACAACAAAATGGAGTAGTTGAGAGGAAAAATAGAACAGTGCAGGAAATGGCCAGGTCAATGATGAATGAGAAGAACATTGGTCAAACCTACTGGGTAGAAKCAATACACACARTAGTCCATGTTCTTAACAAAKCYCACCTCAGACCACAAAGTGACAAGACACCTTATGAACTGTGGTTTGGGAGACCTGCTTCAATTAAACACTTCAAAGTCTTTGGGAGTAAATGCTACATAAAGAATAATGATGAGAACCTTGGAAAATATGATGACAGGGCTGATGAAGGTATCTTCTTAGGGTATGCTACAAACAGTAAAGGATATAAATGCTATAATAAGAGGTTGCATAAAATGGTCGACTGTATTGACGTAAAAGTTGATGAAGGAATCCCAACAAGAGAGGTGTACAGTAATGAGTATTCTACAGAAGACACAGCTAAAGTTGAAGATGTACAGGTCCAAGAATCAGAAAACGAAGACTCAGAATTAGATGAAGACACAGATACTCAGATAGACTCAAATCAGCGGACAACTTCAAATTCCTCCTCCAGAATCATCCTGCAAGTCAGATAATTGGTGAAAAAGACAAAGGTGTACAAACCAGGAGAAAGCTAATCAAAAACACCGAACAATCACATATAGCTTTCATATCCATGTTGGAACCCAAGAATTTGAGTGAAACCAACAAAGATGACCATTGGGTTAAAGCAATGAATGATGAACTTGATCAGATTGAGAAAAACAATATGTGGGAGATGGTTCATAGACCTGAAGGTAAAAATATCATTGGTTCCAAATGGATCTTCAAGAATAAGTTGAATGAGCAGGGAAAAGTTGTCAGGAACAAAGCAAGATTGGTTTGTAAAGGCTATGCTCAAATAGAAGGATTGGACTTTGATGAAACATTTGCGCCCGTAGCAAGGTTAGAAGCTATCAGAACACTTCTTGCCTATGCTTGCCATAAAAGGTTTAAAGTTTATCAAATGGATGTCAAGTCATCTTTTCTAAATGGAGATTTAAATGAAGAAGTCTATATGGAACAACCAGAGGTTTTCGAACTGTCTGATAACCCTGAATTAGTATGCAAGCTGAAGAAAGATTTATATGGGTTAAAACAAGCTCCTCGTGCCTGGTATCACAGACTGGATACGTATCTCAAAGACAAAGGGTTCAAGAGTGGAATAGTTGACAACAATCTATATATCAAAACAGAGGGTGATGATTTCCTCATTGTGTTGGTCTATGTAGATGACATCATCTTCAGATGTAATAAGGATTCATTGGTAAAATGGTTTGCTTCTGCCATGGAGTCTGAGTTTGAAATGTCTATGATAGGTGAACTATCATTTTTTCTTGGCCTGCAAATTACTCAAAGGTATGAAGGGATGTTCATTTCTCAAGAAAAATATCTAAGAGAAATGTTGAAAAGGTTTCAAATGGAAGATTCTAAACCTGTGGGCACACCTATGATTACTGGATGCAAATTAAGCAAGGATGATGACTCACCTGATGTTGATCAAAGCTCATATAGGTCAATGATAGGCAACCTGTTGTACATCACAACATCTCGCCCAGACATAATGCATGTTGTTGGAATGGTAGAAAGATATCAGTCTGCACCTAAACAAAGTCATTTGCTAGCTGTCAAAAGGATATTCAGGTATTTGAAAGAAACAATGACTTATGGTCTGTGGTATCCCAGAAATAAGAATTTTCAGTTAACTGCTTATTCAGATGCAGATTGGAAAAACTATGTTGATGAGAGAAAAAGCACCAGTGGAGGAGCATTCTTCCTAGGTGAATCGTTAGTAGCATGGCTTAGTAAAAAGTAAATTTCCATTTCTTTATCAACTACAGAGGCAGAGTACATTGTTGCTGCTACCTTTTTCACTTAGGTATTATGGATGGTTCATACACTTGCAGACTTGAAGGTAAAATACGCAGCACCGATCCCAATTCATTGTGATAACACTAGTGCCATTAGAGTGTCTAAGAATCCTGTAATCCACTCCAAGACCAAGCATATTCCCATAAAATACCATTTTCTGAGAGAGCAGGTCACCAATCAGGTTGTTAAGGTCCATTACATTCCAACCACAAAACAAATTGCAAACATATTTACTAAACCCCTAGCCAAGACACCATTTGAATATCTCTGAAAGAAGTTGGGTGTCATCCCATCTCACATCTAAGCAAGTCCATCATGTTAGGGGAATTTTGTATTGGTTGAACATATGATACCGCCTAAACATACTGCACCGGCTCAGGGGGAGTGTGTTTTCTTTGACATTGATGTCAAAGGGGGAGAAAAGGAGTGGTCCGGATCGGATGCTACAGTTGGAAGTCCAAACAGATTAGCGCAGCCGTTCAGGTTTGCCATCAATGCCAAAGGGGGAGATTGTTGGCATGTTTACAAGAAGAGTGTGCTTGTCATTGATGGCAAGAACAACAACAACGATGAAAAATAGGCAAGCAAGGAAGAAGAACAACAGCGATCGAATGGCAAGATCAGCAGTGTAAGCTCAGAAGGAGGAAAACAGTCAAAGCACGACAAAGGTTTTCGGAGTTTTGCAGATCGAGAAATCCAAAGGAAAGAGGTTCAAACTCGCGATATACAAAATCACGATAACAATCTTGACAGGTGATTCAAGAAGGACACGTGGTGAATGACAAAGATTTTGTTTCAGAGTTTCGCAGATCAGGAAATCCAAAGGAAAGAGGTTCAAATTCACGATATGCGAGATCACGAAAATATCTAGACCGTCAGATCACCAAGGATTGTGGACCGTTCATCAGGAATGAAGAAGGCTCGTGAAGTGGAGAAATCGCAATAAGATCTGGGCTGTCAGATCTGGAGTAATTATGAAGGACCAACAGTCGTTAGATATGGTGAAGTTGCAAGGCGGATAAGACCAAGAGTCATCCAACTCTCCAAAAATGTGAAGGAATCCTAGCCGTCCATTGAGGACAAACATGAACCATTGGACCCATAGGTCACATGGCGAAAGATCATCATTTCGTTGACTGGAAAGTCAAAGGAGCGAAGTGCTTGTTTCATTGGCGAGTGGTCATATCCCGTGGTCACATTGTCAAGAGCTAGACAAGCCAAGCCCTATTTCAGAGTTCGTGACATGGAGAGTCGAGAGGACTCATCACAAAATACTCGAGATGCGGAAGTGCAAAATGTGTTTTCGAATAAGGCTGTGGTCACAACTAGTGGTTACATCTGCGGAAGATAGAGGAAGGAGCTAGAGGTGTTAAGCTCCATCTCAGAGTCTCAGTGATCGCGACTTGGAGCATCAAGACCCTTCATCACAGGAATCGCGATATGCGAGATCGCGATGAGACCTGGACCGTCGGATCATCGGAGATCTTGACCGTTGATCAGGCTCGATGAAGTTTATAAATTCACGAAATATGAAGTGCCTTTTGGCGCAGCCTGTGGTCACCTCCGGTGGTCACGTGAAGGGAAGAAGCTAGCAGTGCTAAGCTCCATCTCGGAGTCTTGGCGATCGCGACTTGGAGTGTTGAGATCCTTTATCACAGGAATGTCGAGATGCGAGATCACGAAATTAAAACTCTGTTTAGCGCTCGGTCACAACCAGTGGGAATATGAATTAAACATAAGACCCTACGAACTGCATCCAATGGTGCAGGTGAATTTAAGTATGATCAAAGGGCTAATGTTTCTCTTCATAGTTAATCGATCAATGATGATTCAATCGCTAAAGCGGTCTTTGGAGGTTCACAGTGTAACTGCTAGAAACCACTGATGGTTTATGCCAGAGGACTCGAAAAGAATTCTGTGTGATTGCCAGAGGAGTTGAGGAGTCTCAAGGAATTTTCCAGTGGAATGAAGACTGTTCGTGGAGGCAATTGATAGATGGATGAGCGTTGAAGTCTGTAACTGCAACAGAGAGGATGAGCTCGACTGTGACAGAGAAGACAAAGAGTCTCAACTGTTGGAGAGGCTAAGGAATCTCAACATAACACCCAGTGATGATGGACACATTGGTTTAACAGCCAGAGAAGTTGAAGAGTTGCATGATGAACAGGCAGAGCACTCGACATGAAGAGCATGCAAAATCTTTGCGCACAAGAGATGCACAAGGTGAAAAGAGACTATAATAAGGCAGAAGAAAGATGAGATGGGTGTTGTGGTGGAGAGAATTTGAGGCATGTAGAAGGAGGAGTTTGCAACAGCTGAAATACAGAGAATAGGAATGGTGCATTGAATGGATATGGCACACAAAGCATAAAAGGCGAGAGACACAGAAAACACAAGGATGGGTGCAGCAAGACAGTGATACAGTGAAGAAAGGATGAGGTGCTCCTGTAGAGAAAAACAAAAGATCAGAAATGGAAAGAAGATGCAGACAGAGAGACACTAACATAGGTGAGCAGAGCAACATAGTAGAACAATGATAAGCCTGGTAAGCCAATGATCAATATTGTATCACTGTGATAAATTTATATATATAGCAAAATTTCTAATACAGGGTGGAAGGGAGGTACTAGGGAGGACTGATGTCCTCAAAGGTTCAAGTGGGTGCTTGAACAGGGAGTTGTAGCTTTCATATGGTTGCAGCCAGAGAAACCAGGTTGGCAGGGAGGAGCAAGGTAGAACTGTAGTTCTCTATTTTACAGGTTGGTGCCTGTATGACTGGAAGTTGGTGCTTCCATCCAGTAGGTGTTGGAACACTTAGGGAGTTGGTGCTTCCTTCTAGTGGGTGCTAGAGAAACCAGGGAGTTGGTGCTTCCTTCTAGTTGGTGCTAGAGAAACCAGGGAGTTGGTGCTTTCTTCTAGTTTGTGCTAGAAAAACAAGAGAGTGGGTGTTCTCAGCAAGTAGCAGCTTGCAAAACAGAGGTTGCAGCCTCATTATGAGTTGGTGCTCATATGTATGATAATGTAAAGAATGTAAATAATATTTATCATATAAAGAAGAAGAGGTTTTTACCCTTTATGGGTTTCCTTAGGAAATATCTGTCCCTGTGTATCTCATATGTGTGACTGATGTTGAATGTGTTTTTTCTTATTTACTTGCATCATTGTGATTGTCATTGAGTGCCTTGTAAAGAGTTTTTAAATAAGCATAATTTTTTAAGCACGGTAACGACTGATTCACCCCCCCTCTCAGTTGACCAACAACTTTCACTTATAATTCCTTCATGATCTGAAACAACATTCACGATCTTTATCTGCAAATCGATTGTCATAGAAAGCAAGCATTTAATTAAATGGAAAGTGTCAAGGAACATTCATGTAGTTTGTTTTGCAGATTTGAGCATCCCTAAAGTCTGAGATCCATGATTTGATCAGTGGTCCATTTATTGGGAGCATCGAGCCAAGAGTTGAGCAGTGGTCCATATCTCATCTCTCCTTTTGCAGACAAGAGTAGTTGTCCATCTCTCAGGAGAAAAGAGCAGTCGTCCATCTCTCAGTATCATCCTTATGCATAAAAGAGCAACCGCCCATCTCTCAAGAGAATTCTTGTGCAGATATGTAGATAAGAGTCAATGAAGTTCGACAGAGGTGGTGGGTATAAATTTCTAGGAGAGGCGATGGGGTACAAAGGCGGTGGGTATAAATTTCTAGGAGAGGCAATAGGTACAAATCTCAAAATTCAGAAGAGGGGGTGGGTATAAATTTCTAGGAGAGGCGATGTGTACAAATATCAAAGTTTAGAAGAGGTAGTGGATATAATTTCCAGGAGAGATGGTGGGGTACAAATCTCGAGGAACAATTGGTGGATTGAGTTGAATCATGCTTCCTCTCGAATTATCGGGCATGTGTAGAAATCAACAAAGTGGGTGGTTCACAAATTTCAAGGACAACAACTGGATAAATTGTATTGCATATGGGTGGTTCACAAATTTCGAGGACAACAACTGGTTGAATTGTATTGCATACGTGTTATTCATCCATAGGATATGGACAGACGATGAAGGACTCAAGGGAACCTCCCCTTAAAAGAACGCCTTCAACGTAATTATATCAACTTAAAAGTGTTTAGATGATATAGGAGTAAGTGGGAGTGACAATTTCTTTGTGGTCGTACCGCATCTTACGTGTCTCCCTTCTGACTATGCCTCTGAATGGTACACATCACATGTTCAGTCAGGTAATTGCGTGGGTAGGAACGTTTCTTTTTAATCGCCCTATTGTTTTACTTTTTTCTATAGTTTGTCTTCAATACATTGAAGATTAGGATATATTGTAATTGGTTGGAAATAAACGTATCTTCACTTTTATTAAAACAAAAAAAAATAATAAATTTTTATAAGGTTAAAACAATTTTTTTAATAATTTTTTTATAATGTTTTTCATATATTTGTATTAAATTAAATTAATTTTTTGAAAAAACAAAATTTGTTTTTCAAATTTTTAAAATAAAATATTTTTAGTTGTTTATAATTTTTTATCAATATTATTATTGAAATGACAAATTTTATGTGGTTTGCAATATAGTTATTAGATAAAAAAAAATTAATTTAAAAATATAAAATAGTAAAATATTATATAACTACAAGTATGATATGTGTACTTAAAGACATAATTTCTTGTTAACCATAATTTATCTGACAACTATTTAAATTTATTAAACTTGTTGTCATTATAGTTTTATTCTCACCTTGGAAACAAAACAAAGTTGCACTCAAAATTATTTGACGGGTTGGTCTTAATTTTAGTTGGAAGGGCATATAATCACCCACCCTTCAAAGATTAAAAGTTAAAAAATTAATTGCACTTTAATTGAAAAATGTACATTAAATAAACCCTTCATAAAAAAAAATGCAAAAATAAAATATTATCCTTCTAAATCTTTACAATCTTAAAAATTTAAAGAATGATTACTTAAAAAATTATAAAATTTTAATAAAACTTCATAAAAAACTAATTTTTTTCTTTCAAATTCATAATATCCACAAAATTATTATTGTTATTTTATATAAATGAACATATTTTACTAAAAAATAATAATAATAAGCAAACATATTATTCTTCCATTCATTTGATATTCTTCAAAAGTATTAGAGCTTACATCATTGAAAACATAATTTGCCTAGAAGAGGCTTTTTAGCTTTCATTTGTTTCCATACATCATAAATAGTGTTCCAATCTAACTCATTTAGAGCATGCACTAAGAGAGAGAAACATTATCATATGGAATGTCTCCAATGAAAGTCTTAGAAAGATAAACATTAACATACGGAATTTCTCCAATGAAAGTATTGAAAGTCTTCATCTATCATCATTGTAATATAAGCCTTATTGTTCATGTCAAACATGGGGCTAATATATTTCAAAATTATTAAAATAATTTCTCAAAAATCATTGATAATGCAAATAGTATAATCAATTCATAGCTTGATTAATTACAACAACATTTTGAAACCCACAACTCATATATAACCAAAGTGTAGGATATATGATATTCCTATGCAAATTAGAAGACACATGCGTGTTTAAATTATTGTCAAGAGGCTAGATTATGGTATCCAAAATTTTATGCACATGCACAGACAAGCAAGTGCATTCCAAAATAAATGTAGGTCTAATAAGATAGGTAGGAGGTCTCAATGTTGAGAAAGGTGGAAGGCCAACAATTTCTATATACCATACACAAATAGAATGTCATACTGTGTTAAGTGATAATCAAACATGAATGGGTCAATGCATTCCATTCAAAATCAAATAAATCAACAAGAATTCATATCTAATGATGTATGGGAGTTAAATAGCACATGTCAGGATCCATTGCAAAGTTAGGAATGAGAAGAGGTTTTAGTGTCGGCCGAGGTGAGGTATAAAATGGTGTACCACCATTTGTATTTACAAAGAATCAAACACATTGTCAAGAGTATAGAACATCACTCCTAAAAAACAATGATAGCCCCAAGTGTAGGATCCATATGAACAACTAAGATTGTGTAAGGATTCAAGTGCCCAAAATTTCATTTAACACCAAATTAAAAGTGGTTTGAAGATACGGGATGACACTTGAAGAATAAGCAAGAGTGAAGGTAAAACAATCCCGAGTTGAGGTGTAATTATAACATATCTTTCAATGTGAGGTATGACTTTGATCAAATTAGAAATCATCTATACTCTTGATCCTTAAATATAGATGTTAAATCCTAGATTTGATAGTTTTTCCGGTGGATCCTAAAATTAATTTTGAGGGGTTATTTAAAAGGTTTTTTTTTTTTTTGAAAGGTTTTAATTAATTCTACAGTTCCCATTGAATGTGTAAAATTTAATTCTTAATTTTTTTTAGTAAAATTTAATTCTTAATTTTTTTTGGAAAAACAAATTTGGACAAAACCTTCTATGACCAGCTAAAACCCTTTAAAATGACTGAGACGAGTTCAAATTTGATGATTGCGCCCGATGTTCCTTTTCATTTCCTTTGGCTCGCCACTCAAATCAAAGTAGAGTGCGTAAAACATCGAAACAAATTACTAATTTTATTTACGTTGAAAAATCTAAACGTTAAGAGGATTTGGGACGATTTCACCAAAATTCCAAATACATTTGATTTGATTCTGGAACATTACATGAGGAAAGCCAAATCGCTCCGGTTTCTTAACTATCATTCCATCTTATGAATTTAAATATCACGTGTGTTTTGAAATAGTTTTTAAATCAAAAACTTTGGTTGTAAGTCAAATTATTGGCGAGTTCCATTTTCCTTTTCCTAACTTTTTTTTGTTAACTTTTTTTTGTCTTTAGTAAAATTTAAATCTCACTTTTACCGACGGATAAATTACAATTCAAAGATTTGGAGTTAGATTTTTCAAAACAAAGAATTCTATAATATATTATAGATATATATGCAGTTATAGGAAAAATTACAATTCAAAGATTTGGAGTTCTATTTTTTAAAACAAAAAAATCTATAATATTATAGACATATATCCCTAGGGTGAGTGAAGTTATGAGTCACTCTAAATTATATCATGCATCAGTAATTTTGAAAAAGGTAAATCAATTTTTTTAATATAAATTTAAATGTAATCATTCATATAAACAATAATAAATCTCAATATAAATGTTATTATATTCATGTATGATATACTTAAATTAAATATATAAGTATTATGGAAATGTTAATTTAAATTTAGCATTCACAAAAATGTATAAATGTATGTGATGATAGAGAAGAGAAAGTTCTCAAAATAAATTAGGCAATGAATTAATGTAATTATATTAATATAATAATTTTAGACAAATTTTATATTAACAAAGTATAAAAATGTATAAATGTATGTGATGATAGATAAGAGAAAGTTCTCAAAATAAATTAGGCAATGAATTAATGCAATTATATTAATATAATAATTTTAGACAAATTTTATATTAACAAAGTATAATAATAACAATAATAATTTTTTTAAGGTTAGGTCAAGTTAAACACCAAATTTGTGTATGAGATTCTCTTATTTGTGGGACACGAGATCCTCTCAGTTAAGTGATTTGACTACTTAAGTTTAAGAAGATATACATACCCTACCCCTTTGGATTTAACCAATAACTTCTAAGAAAAAAACACATATTCTTAATTATTGTAATCTAAATTAAATTAAATTAAATTATGAATTAAATTAAATTAAATTAAGTTATGAATTAATGTGATGATATCTCTAGATTTAATTAAAATGATAATCTTAAAAAATTAACATTTTTTTTTTATAAATTTTACATATATATTTATATTTATTAGTGTAACACTTAATTTTAAGTGAATATAAAAAACTTTTTAAAATAAATTAAATAATGGATTAATGTGATTATATCTACATATTTGATTACTATACTAATTTTCAATTTCATATATTTATGTAAATAAATATAATATATTTGAAAGTTGAAAGGCAATCATCAATTTCATATATTTATTTATGTAAATAAATATAATATATTTGAAAGTTGAAAGGCAATTATGTTCCAAATATTTAAAGATGTTTAATGTATTTTCCATTGTATATATAAAATGATTGTAAATTAAAAGATTTTTTTAGACTTGAATGTAAATTAAATTTTTTTTAAATTTTAAATTAAAAGAAATTTAAAAATAAATATATAATTAATTTTTATAAAAATATTTTAATTTTTAATAATTAAATAATTAAAAAAATTAAAATCCAAATATAAACTTTTATGTTTTAATTTTTTTTTTAACATATTTTTTAACAATGTATCCATGTATTAATTTTTTTTTTAACATATTTTTTTAACAATGTATCCATGTAAAATTAGAATGATTTAGAGTGAAATAAGTTTATACAATATTGATTATTTTTTCTCTTTTAAATATTAAAAGAAATTTACAATATTACTTATTTTCATTTTATTATAATATATAATCATTTTAATAACCTAATGTTTCATTTTATTATAATATATAATAATTTTAATAACCTAATGTTTATTGAGTAGTGATTTTTCAAATTTGTATTTTCAAGATATGAATCTTAAATATATAATTTATAATAACACTACATCCTCTTTTATTTTTATTTAAAATATAATATTTTAATTTTATTGTTTCAAAATATATTTTTATTATAATAATAATATTTTTACAATATAATATTTTAATTTCACAATTACTACTTATGTCTTAAATATATAGTTTAAAATAACATTACCTTCTTTAAGAGAGGAGAGTAAGATTACTCTTTTATGGAAGACATAGTTATATATATATATATATATATATATATATATATATATATATATATATATATATATATATATATATATATATATATATATATATATATATATAATTTCAATTATTATATCTGATTTTCTTTAATGTCATAATAATATTACTATGATATATTGGTATTACTTTAACTATTAAAACACATAGGAGTGGCATTTCCACTAATATAATTGATTTTCTTTAATGTCATAATAATAATAGTATTTTTTTGAATAGTATATAGTTTTTAATTTAATTATTAAAGGTAATAGTAGTCTAAATATTAGACTTAACTTTTTTTATTATGTTTTCCAATCAGCTGTCTTAAAAGAATTTTAATGAAATTGCATATACAATTGTTTTTTTCCAAGAAAAAATTATCTCAAATTTATATAGAGTATAAATTCGTTTACAAAGTCAGCAACAAGCTAAGACCATAGCAGTACTACTCCAACACCCATGCTCAATAGCAAACAAAGCAACACATCCCAGCACAACACGCAGGCTGTGAAAACAGGTGAAACAAAAAACAAGGCAGAAAAAAACCCATTAAAAACTAGACAAGAAGCTAAACTAGAAGCTGCACGCACCCAATAGGACCTCGAAGTGTAGATCAAAACACCGCATGCCACAACCGGACCTCAAAGTGTCGACCATATCACCACACGCCCTCAATAAGGACCTCAAAACTCTGGTCCAAACCCTCAAGAAGGAGAACAAAATGAGGCACAAGAAAATGCTTGGGAAAAAATGGCATCGAACAAGCACCCAGGCCCTCTTGGCCCCTAACAGCAGCTGTAGATAAAAACGACGCCGTCAGCATATAGGCCCCTCGCGCCCACAATGGCGCTCCACGCGGGTGCCTTCACTGCTGCCAACCGACCTCCATCGCCGTCGTTCAAGACCCCAGCGTTCAATACCCCCCGTAGCCACAGCCTGGCCACAAAAAAGAACGTCCACCGCCTCCAGTCGACAACCCAGCAATGATCCGACCGCAACCCACAGACAGGTCCGCGCACCCACACTGGAGCTCCACCCGAAATCCTGCAGCGCCGCCACCCAGATCCTCCGCCAACGTCGACCGAAAAACCGTAGAAGGCCGCTTCCCATCCGCCCGCTCTGTAATGGGAACAATCCGCCCAGGTTTCACCACGAAAAAAGAAAAAACCAGGGTTGCGGCTAGCAAAACCTAGCCGCAGAGCCCTCAGATGAAAAACCCTAAAAAAATGACTCTCAAAACCGCGAGCTTCCAGTCCGCGGGTTCATTTCGAATCCCTCCATATACAATTATTGATATTGCACAATATGTGTGGATTAGGGGTTTTAAGGGTGTTGAATCTATCTATGATTTAAAACTGCAATTTAAATAATGGGAAATTGTGAAAATTTGTGATTTGACTAACAATTAAATTAAAAATAAAAAAACTCTAATAGTTAGACTTATCAAGAATCTATTAAAGGTATAAATAAGTCACATCACTTCTAATATATTACACATTTTTAAGAGGCAGGTATATCATTTTTATTTAAAAATTAAATGGAAATTACATTTATAATTATCATATTGTATTAACAAATTTAATATTATACATTAATGTATATATGCCATTTCTATTTTATTGAAAAATAATTCTCCTTTTTTTTTCTTTCTTCATTTTTATCTCATGTCACCTCTTCGGGAAGGTTCCATAGTAACTAATGGTAACTCATAACTTGAATTATTCATATGAGAAATAGGATGTCCAAGATTTGGATATTGTGTCATCTCATTCATTATTGGAATAAGAATTGTCATATTAATGAATTCTCTTCATTCACGTTTATGAGACTTCATTTGCAGATACCACCATCTAAGCATTATGGTCTTCTTTGCTAGCCACCATATAGGTCATTGATTCTTCAATGTGTACTTGTGGTCATCCATTGAATGATTTCAAAAAATAAAAAATAAACTAAAAATAATACATTGGCATTAATAATTTAAAATCTTTAGGATTAATAAAGTTTGAAATTGTCAAATATTGTTTTTGCATTTTACTTTTCTACTTTTCTATTCAATGTGGACTATTTCGAGTCTTGTAATTGCAACCATTCTCCTTCATGTTTGACCCCTCCCTACTCACATTCTCCACTATATTTGATTCCTCCCTAGTTACATTTTCCTCCATAGTCAAGACACCTCATTGCTTGCAAAATACCTATAACTGATGCAGACTATATTAAGAATGAAATGAGTGATCAGTATTTAGGAGAAACGAAATGAATAAAAGATCGAATACAATAACATAGATATACAGAGAACAAGCTGAAAATGTAAAACTGCAGAACTAAAACAACTTTGTCGAATGGTGGTAGCTATCTCTGAGAAGAGATGTGGATGCTACGCACATCTGTCTAAGAAGAATGATTACAATGAGGCTCCAAAGGCCTTTTTAACATACTCATGAATTCCAAAACACTAGACATCCAAAAATCTAACCCTAGGAGATGAAACACCAAAAGTTATCTGGGCCCCGATGGGTAAGTTGGTACCTCAACTTCCCGGGGTCGTAAACTTTGCATACGACCTCCATTTTAGGCATGTGATAGCCCGTTGGAAAGGTATTTTTGAAAACTACACATTATGTCGTCAAACTATGAGTCCTTATATGGTTTGACTATCGAAAGCTAAAATAACATTGTTTAGGGCCCCAAAACAGACCTAGAAGTACATAGAGATATAATGATATGAAAAATTCCAAAATAAGTCAGTTGGAATAGGTGGGCGGCCACCAATATCCACCTACATATGGTGTAGGGCTTCAGGACAACCCTGGAAGTGCAGAACCCACAATCACAAAGAAATGTCATCATTACAGAGAAACGTAATGAACTAAAAATTGTCAAGATGAGCCAGTCGGAATAGGTGGGTGGCCACCAATATCTACCTAGATCGGTCCTCCACCCTTAGGAAGCAATGGTATACATTGTGTTGAGTGACCCCATCAGGTGAGAAAAAAAATTCTGAGTTTAGCCCTGGGTGAGCCACTTGCCTTTGTGCAGGAGTTTCCCTGCCTTGACAACCCGATAAAGCTGGATCCTCTGCTGGTGAGTTCCCTTGACCAATGTGTCCACTATATGATCAATGGATTCATGTTCCATGAAGTTGGGGTTGAGATCTATTGGTGTCAATTGTTTTTCGATCTCCGAGGTGTCAAATAATTGTGGAAAATATGGCCGAAGGAGGCCCACATTGAACATCGGGTTCAAGCCAAGGAAGAGTGGAGTATTAAGATTAAAAGCATTGCCACCCACAACCTTGGTGATAGTGTAAGGCCTGTAGTGAAGTGGATGGAGCTTCCGATGGGGCCCTGTAAGGCGCTCTTTTTGCAAATGTAACTAGACCTTGTCTCCCACCTGAAACTAGTGCGATACTCGGTGTCGATCATGGTGCTACTTGTACTTAGGATTGGCTTTCTGAAAAATCTCATGGACATGTTGGCGGATGTGTTGAATCCACTCTGTTAGCACAAGAATTTGCACTAGAAAATTTGGTTATTTTTATGATCTATTTTGTAGTACTAGTGAATTAAGAGATTCTACAGCGCCAACTTCCTCAAGCATCAAGACCGAGAGCCAAGCGCACATGTCATCAACACAAGACACGGGTTATAAACTCCATGCACACATTAAAAAAAGCAAGCTTATGTGAATGGAGACTTTCCTAAAACAGAGGAGTGGCGCTACCAAATCCACATAGTTGAATTCATGATGGTCGCTACCAATTTCACATGACAATGTCATAGTGGCGCTACCAAATCCACATAGCTGGATTCATGATGGGCGCTACCAATTTCCCAGAGTTATTTTGCAAGGACGCTTATGCCAGTTTTGAGTGACTAACTTAAAATTTGTGTTATGAACAAATGGGAAGGTATTTTTGAAATCTGGAGGAGGTTTTTGTTCATCACATACCAAATAAACCCCCCCCCCTTTTTTTTTAACAAAAATGGATAATGAGTCTTTATTTAAAAAATCAGTGACAAAGTCAACCAGGAAGTTACAATTGGTTCGCCTTCATGGGGCACTTCTCGGCCTTCCTGATTACATTACAATATCCTAAAACTAGTAAACCAACTAAAGCTTTGAGCTAGCTATATGTGGCAGCTTCTATAAAAAATGCCGACATCATAGTGTTATTAGTAGAGGTCGTGCTTGGTTATCTATACAGGTCGAACTTCCTTGGAGCCTACTTCTGGGGTAGGCCTTGTTCGTTTTGCCAGTTCTTGGTTAATTTTTCCAGTTGTGTCTCTAGCTTGAGGACTCGGGCCTCCAACTCCTTCTTGGGGTCCTTGTATTCTTGTCAAACTTGTTCCACTGCTTCAACAAAGACGTTTTTGGTCTTTTTGATGTCTGCATCAAGCATGGCAAGCCTTTGCCCAACCTCAACATCAAATACTTGAAGGATGATTTCTTGATTTTGCACAGTCATTTTAATCCTCTGCATATCCTTCTCCAAAGTCTTTAGTATTTCCTCCATCGACGATGTGATCCTTGAGCTAGCTGCCATGCTTGACCTCCAGTGCTGGTCGAGCCTCCTCTACTGGCAATTTTTCTTCTTTCTTGTCCTGCTTGTTCTCTCACGTTTCTGCACAGGATTGAGAACGGTTCCTTCAGGGTAGTGTTTTTTAACCATGGTCATGGTGCCTTTCCTATCTGGCACGATTTCTCCTGATTCTGAAGATTCCATGCTCTCATATCGACCTTACGCAGGCCGTGATTCTCATGATTGTTCTTTATCTTTCTCTAAGCCTTCATCTCCCATTTGATTACCTTTCCCCTCGATCTTGTTGCTCGACTTGTCTCTATCTTTGTGCATCCTGTCTCTAGACTTTTTTGTCTTTTCTTCAAGCAACGACTTCCATTCTTCTCTGCTTTGTCTGCTATCTTTCTTGTCAACTCAGTCAATCTGTTGGCCGATGATAGCCCCCCCTTTCCTACTCATATCTTATGGAATTTTCAGACGGGATGAATTTCCATTTATTTGGAGTTCTCCTTTTCTCAAGGTGACGCATGTGTTTTCTTCTTCGTCTACTTGTTCATTCAAATTGCGAATAATGTGGAAGAGTTGATAGGCTCTCAACCTTTTGAGATGATGGTGGGTTTTCTCCAGGATATGCTGGAGCTTTGTCTGCTTAACAGGGATATGGCGAATCAGGGCTTGGATTATCAATCCGGAGTCCCCTATGATCACTAAATCATTAACTTTCTTACTGATCGCCTGGTACAACCCTTGCCAAAGAGAAAGTGCTTTTTCTCAGTTGTTGGAGTCTTCTCCTAGCCCCCAAGCATAAGATATTTCTAACTTTCCGTCTGGGTCCAGGAGGAACCCTCCTCCTCCTGCTACCCCGAGATTCCCTTTGGAAGCCCCATCAAAGAACAATAGATGCTTCTTTCTTTGCCTCTTCCACTCCTCGAATTCCTCCTCCTTCAGCCAGATTTCCCAATTCTCATGCTTTGTTTCTATGGTTGTTTTCTCTAGTTATTCCTTTAGGTTGAGACTTTTGATCCACTGCTCCTCTTCCACTTTAAGGCCTCTGGTATTCTTTACTTTGCTAAAGTAGGGGGCGCTTTCACCAAAGAGGGATTTTGTCTTACTTTCCACTTGAGCAGAGATGCAAGCGATCTCCCTGGAAATCCTATTGTTACGCTCCAACCAAATTTTCTAGAGAATGAATTTTGGAAGGGTGCTCCAGAGGATGTTGAGTTGGGATTTTTTCCCTACCTAGAATGGACAGAGAAATCTCCAGTTTCAAAGCAAAGCATTGATCTCTTGGGGTAGGTTGAGTGTTCTCATCCTTAGCCCCAGGACCAAATTCCACACTTCTTTGGCGAATGGGCATTTCAGTAGCAGGTGGTCTGATGTTTCCTCTTCTTGAGTACAAAGGGGACATCTGGAGGGGCCTTCCCACGCTCGCCTCCTTAGGTTCTCTCTAGTCAGTATGATTCTATGGGATACGGTCCAGACGAACATGTCTCTCTTCAGAATAGACTTGGAATTCCATATGGCTTTCCAAATTGTAGGATCCGGTGGAACATGGGGAATTGTTGTGAAGCTTTTATACCCTACTGTTGTTGTGTATTTTCTAGAAAGTGAGCCCCATCCCCTCTTATCCTTTTTTTCTTGCTTTTATCAGAGATTTCCCTTGCAAGGAGTCCATCAAAGTATTCCATTCCCCATCAATCTTTGGTGGTCTGTTGTTGGCTTCCCATCTGATCCAGGATTTGTCTTCATCGTCACTCCAGATCGAAATGTCCCACAGTTTAACTAATGCTTGGGATCACATCCAGGCCCTGAGTTGAGTTTTTCCTTCAATCAAGCTTAATGGAGGGTCGCCCAACACTCAATCCTCCCATATGTTGATATTCTTTCCATTGCCTGGTATCTAGGTTAGATTGGGCTTGAAGAGTCTCAATGCTTTTAAACATAGATTGAATATTGGAGACCCTTTAACCGTTTTTGCAGGCCGGTCTAGGCATTTAGTTCTTTGGCCGTGGAAGTACTTCTTCAAGAGTGATTTTTTTCTCCAAGTGGAATTCCCTAAGACAAGCTTCCAGAGCATCTTGGCTCCTAGCGCAAGATTTTGGGCGTTGATATCTCTTAGATTGAGGCCTCCTTCTGAGATTGGTTTGGTGACTTTCCACCATCTTATGAGGTGAATTTTCCTATCGTTTTTCTTTCCTCCCTCCCATAGAAACTGTCTTAAGAGGGTGTCGATTTTCAGAATCATGGTGGAAGGAGCTAGCAGCAGTGAGCTTTGGTAGATCGGGATTCTTGCCAAAACCGCCTTCATGAGAACCACTTTACCAGCCAGGTTTAACCATATTTCTCCCCAAGCGTTAATTCTTCCCTTTAACTTGTCTATTAGAGGGAGCCACTGAGATGCCTTTGGTTGGGTCTTGAAAATTGGCACTCCTAGATATTTAAAGGAGTCCCAATTGATGAAGCCTTCCATCCCTAGGACTCTTGAAATCTCCAGCATTTCCCTTGGAGAGGTGTTCTACCCATAGATCTTGCTTTTGGGCAGGCCTATTTCGCTTCCTAAGATCTCATTATAAGTGTCTAGTTCTCTTTTAAATTTCCTGGCAGTTTGCACACTTGCTCCTCCCATTAGTATAGTATCGTCCGCGAATTGGGTGTGATTAATGTCTTTTACCCCCAGAGAAATTCTCAGGCCAAGGAGATTGTACTGTTGCTAGCTATAATCTAGTTGAATGCTTGGCACAGAGGCTTGTATAGCGTAGAGAAGTGGGGAGAGGGGGCATCCTTTCCTGAGGCCCCTAGACGCTTGAAAGAACTTAGTTTCTCGTCCATTTACTGGGGGGGTGATCCAGTGGAGTCTGATGCAGGATTTCATCCATCTTTTAAATTATGGAGAGAAACCAAAGTTTTCCATGACTTTGAATAGAAAATCATGCCTAACTCTATCAAAAGCATTTGCAAGATCGAGATTTATAATCATACCTTTGTCTTTTCTTTGATGGCTTGAGTGCAATGCTTCCTGAACTAGAATGATGTTGTCCACTATTTGCCTTCCTTTGATGAACCAGCCCTGATTTTCTGGGATGATGGCAGGAAGGATTTGTTTTAGCCTATTGGCTATTAATTTTGTGATTAACTTATATCCTATGTTACATAGAGATATTGGACGGAACCTTCCAAAGCTTACCACTCCTTTTTCCATTGGAATTAGAGCTAAGAAAGAAGAATTCGTTCCCCCTCTGATTTTGCTGCATCTCTAAGATTTCAAAATCATTTTTAGCAGGTCTGATTTTATTATTTCCCAGCGGCTTTGGTAGATTTTGTTCGTGAGGCCATTGGGACTCGAAGCTTTATATGGGTTCATCTGATCCAGGGCCTCCTTAACTTATTGCATCTTGACTTGCGCTAGCAACTTTACATTGGTAGAATCGTGGACAGAGTTTGGGACTAGAGTTAGTTGGTATATATTCGGATACGGGGAGTCTGATTGAGTTTATGTGTAGACCTCTTTGAATGTTTCGAAGGATATATTTTTTATATCTTCAAACTTTGTTAGAACTTGATCTTGATCATGGATTTATTTGACTGTATTGAATTGCTTTCTTTCTTCTGCTTGCTTGTGAAAGTAGGTAGTGTTTTTGTCTCCGGATTCTAACCAGAGGCTTCTTGATTTCTATTGCCAATACCCTTCCTCTTCTCTGCAGGATTTGTGCATTTCCCTTTGGAGATGCTCCTCTCTGGCGAGGCGTTCTTCAGTGATCTCTTTCCCTTCCATCGCTAATTGGTGGTCTTCCATATTTTTTTGTGCTTCATGTCGTTTGATGATTGGGCTTGTTTTGGTTTTAGCCCATTCCTTAGCACTTTTTTTAGCTTTCTAATCTTTTCTGCCCATACATAAAAGGAGGATTCGTAGACCTTCTCATTCTAAACTTTGGCTACAAGATCCTGGAAACCCTCATAGAGGATCTAGGCGGGACTGAATCTGAAAGGAATAGGACCTATATTTTTGTCCTGCGATAGCTCTAGCAGTATTGGTTTGTGATCGGATACACTATGCGGAAGGATTTTAGACAAGAAGATTAAGCCAAGGAGAAGGAAGGAGCTTTGAACTAAAAACCTGTCTAGTCGGGCAGCGATATGTCCTGGCCCCACTCTCTTGTTTGTCCATGTGAACTTTCCTCTGGAGGGTTTGATATCCTCCAAATCCCAATCTAACATAATATCCTCTACCCATTCCCTAGCAGGGTCTCTCACAATGGACCCACTTTTTTTCTATTATAGGGCTAGGGTTACATTAAGGTCCCCCCCAATAATGATATTTTCCAATTCGTTTAAATTTAGGAAAGATTTAATTGAATCCCAACAGTTTATTTTTTCTGAGAATAACACGGGGACATAAAGGTTGAAAATATTTACCAGTCGGCCCGTCTCTTTATGTAAAAGGTTGGTGAAAACCCAATGCATGCATGTTTAAGCAAAGATTAGTTCATATTTCGAAGTGTCCCAGAGGGTTCCCATACCACCTGAGGCTCCTCTTGCACTAACTGCTATCCCTAGCCTTTTCTCTAGAGGGATTTACTCACGTGGAGGAATTCTTACTGCTCCATATTTGTTTTCTGGATCAGAAGGATCTCGAGGTTTGACATTCTGATTAGGTTTCTGAGAGCTTCTTCCTTTACTCTGCTACTGAAACCCCTACAATTCCAGGAGGCTAGTTTCATTATCTACTTGTTAGGGGGGTGTTGCCTCCTTGATGAGCCTTAGCCTGCTTTCTTGTCGTTCTTACATTTATCAATTGCTTGATCATTTTCTGCGATCCATTGAGGACCTCTTTGTAAGTTTCTTTTTCCCTTTCTTCTTTTTTGGATTTCCTTCCTCTGCCTGCTTTTTTGGGTGTGGCAATGGAACCACTTGCATTCGTAGATTCACTGTCTGTGGACACCTCTCCTGGTTCCATGTCTTGGTTTTATTCTTGTTCGTCTACAGCCTTCACTTGTCCTTTTCCCCTTTCATGCCCTAATTGATTCTTTTGGTGCTTTTTTTCTTTGGGGATAGTCTCTTCTTGCGTTTTTGTTTCAGTGGGAGGGGTCGCCTTGGATTTATTTTCTATCACTTTCTCTATATGTTCCTTCTCTCCTAACACAACGAATCTGTTTCCTGATGAGGATGCAACTGCATGAACTTCTGAGTCCTTGGGTACAACAACGGTTTCTTTTGCATGTCAGTTTTCTTTAAGTTTGGTCTTTGTTTTCCCCTTTTTCCCCTGCTTCCATCCTTCCCCTTCTTCTTTCTCCTGACTAGGGTTTTTTGGACAGTTTCTTTGAAAATGGCCATATTCATGGCATCCCTTGCATTTGAAAGGAATCTGTTCGTAGTCAAGTTTCTGGAAGTGATGCCAATCTCCAACCTTTAATTTGATTGCCTCGGGGAGGCCTACCTCTAGGTCTACTTCCACGTAGATGCATGCATAGGAGTATTGATCTTTAGGGTCGGCTCTGTCTATATACTGCCTAAGCCCATTTCTGATTGTTTGGAGAGAGATAGGGTTCCAACAGTGGATCGGAATATTGGGAAGGCATACCTAGACTGGAACTTCCTTGGGCACTTCTACCGCTTGATCAAATTCTGGTGTCCATCTATTCAGATACAGCCCTTGCGTTCCCATGAAGTGTGGGCCATTTCTGAAGATTAGATCCCTGTCTTCCTTGGAGATGAATTCGAAGATGTAGAATCCTCTTCCCACCGCAAAACAGGTGATGATGTTCTGGATCAACAGTATCCAGATCCTTTGGATCCAGTTATCGGTATTTCTGGTCGACGACCATAATCCCATGAATTGACCCACCAATCCATGTTCAGACAAGGAGACAACAACTTTCATAGGATGTTCCGAAGGCAGCTCGATTTCAGGGATCGAGTCCAGTTTTTTTACGAAGCTAGGTAGCGTTGAGGGAGAAATATTCTTACCTTGGGTGGCGAGGGGCATTCTGAAGGAATATGTAGTTGAAGGAGGAGGCAGGGGAGGCGACTCCCCTCCTCCTGAGATCGCCATCGGGGCGGCTGGATGCGACTGTTAGAACTAGGGCTCACGCGTGGGCGTCAGAGCATCAGATTTGGAAAAAACCCCTCTCAGTTTTTTTAAATATGTTATGGTTAGAGATATATTATACAAAGAAGTGGTGCTACGGAATGTGCTGCGGAAACTTTGTTCTAGACTGTTGAACTGATATTTTTGACCAGCTAACTTCCAAGAGAATTTCGGGTGAACCAGGATGAATTTTAAAAATATGAAGAAGGTTATTGTCAAGAACGAAACCATGAACATTAACCTCTTTCATTTTTCACATAGGTGTCATGGATTGGGAGATTCAAAAGAATCTTTGAACCCTATGTTTTTCGTTTTCATGATTTCCTGTTTGAGGCATATTTTTGTGACACCTATTCCAGCCAGCTGGAGATGAATTTAAAGAAATCGAGAGAGGTTTTTGTACATAACAAGCTTATTTACAAAAAAAACTCTTATATTTTACACAGCTATTATGTTTTGAGAATTACAAGTGGTGTTTTGAAGCCTATTTTTCATAATTTCACCTCCTGAAAAGCAAGAAATCATTTAAAACGTATCATTTTATGTTTGTAGTTGTTTCTATTTTTGGAAAGGGGTTGGAGTTCGAATGGGTGATCTGGAAAGGACCTATATGGATATATATTCATTGTACAAAAGGGAAGGGGGGTTGGACTCATGATCCAAGAGAGGAGAGAGCTAGAGGAGCAATTTATTTGCTCAATTGTAACCCTGAGGGCCTGTTGTAATTAGCATTTCTGCCATTAGAGATTCATGAGAGTTGCTTATTAGAATTTGTGTTATTTTTTATCATTTTATATTTTCATCTTGATTGAGTAATATTTACAGATTTTGAAGATCAAAAGCTATCTTTGGTTAATGAATTCATGAGCTGCAAAGGATTTGTGGTAATTGCTTGTTAATCATAGATTATTGTTCAAGCACTCTGTAATCTATATTACAGAAAGGATCTATGTTGTGTAGATATTCTTCTCTTTGTTTACCTTCTATTCTTTTATCCATCTTTGCATAAGCCTTTTTTCTGCTAGGAAACTTGATTGGCTTTGATCTGTAGGATGTTATACTCCATGCCTAATGGAATGTATTTGTAGCAGTCTGATGCCCTCCTTTTTACTCTTCTCTTGTTGATCCACCTATTCAAACTATTTTAATCCATTTACATTTCTATGTTACCAAGCTTACTCTCATTTGCAGTCTGGGAGTGACTCTTGGAGTGCTAACATTTTTGGCGTCGTTGCCGCAGAAGGATTTGAGCAGATTGAAAATCTCCCTGGAAAGAATGACATTGCATAGCTCCGGCTTTAGATGGTGACTGAAGTTGGACACCTTCGAGACTGCACATTCACCACGACGACTACATTGTTCAGAATCTGTTGGTGACTCCACTGGAATGAGACAAATTAAATGGCTATGGAGGCTATCCTATCCAGGAGGTTTTCCCCACTCAATTGCTCAGCCATAGATGGTTATCCACATCATGTGCCTAAAATTGATGAATGGAAAGATCTTTTGCCCAGATTTGATGAAGGTGAGAATGAAAACCCTGTTGAGCATGTTCAAGAATTTCATGCTTTGATGCAACAACTTGACATCCATCATGAAGATATATTTATGAAAATGTTCATGTATTCATTGGATGGGGATGCACACAAATGGTATTTCTCATTACCCCCTTCCAACATTTCATCCTTGAAGGATTTCCACAGAATATTCAATGAACACTGGAAAAGGTTTTATCCCTCTGAAAGTATTTGTTATAACTATTGTGAGGGATATGTAGAATGTGCTCAAGATTTGTTAGATTTCTCTGTCGAATATAAAGATGAAAAATATTTTATTCACTGTCCAAATGAAATTGTAAAGAATACTCCTGTATTCGGAGAGGAAAACATCCATAACTTTGCTTCAGATGAAAATCATGTGTATGAACAACTAGAAGCAACAGTTATTGTTGTTCCTGAAATGGATATTTTTAACAGTTATATTCTTGATGAAATTATTGTTTTAGAGGTTGATCATAGATATGAAGGGAAACCCATTTTTTACGAATATTCTAGTGATGATGAGAAGCAAGCTTATCCTATATTTGATTACTATGAAGACAGGGAGGAGGATGCAGAGGTTGGCATTGTTACAAAAGATGTAACTCAAATATTTGACCAGGAGCAACCCTTAGTTGAGGCACATGAATAGATCATTTATACACAACCAGAAGTAAATCAATAGTTATCAGTGGATCAGCAGCCACCTATGTCAATCCTTCTTCCACTTGTACCCACAATTTACAGTAAGCAACTTGAAGTGGAAGAAGAAATATGCTATCAGTCCCATGTGTTTTGTCACCATTTTCATGACCCTGTAGGGGTGTATATGGAGTTGTATTTATCAAATATTTTGGAGCCTGTAAACTTTATTATGTCAACAACAGTCAGAGGAGATATAGGTAATGTTTTCAAACTATTGTCATATTCCTCTTGTCTGTTGTTAATCATTGACATTATAAAGACTCATTTCAGCAAGTTGCTTAAATGGCTTTGGTGGAAGTTTGTCTTCACCTAGCCCATTGTAAAAGTCAGTTAGCTTAGGTTTTGTACATAAATGAGCTCCATCGGGAGTAGGTGTGTTTTCTTAATGTTTGTAAGTAGAGTAGTATAAGTTGTCAATATGTTGTCTTCAGCATGATATATCAGAGCATGACTCCACAACCCAACACAAAGGCATTGGAGCTGCAAAAAGAGTTCTTAGAGCTTCACAGGGAGGTATCTATCCCCCATGGAGCTTAGGTTAGCACAAGAATTTGGAGCCTATGTTAGCATAAGAATTTGCACTAGAAAATTTTCGGCGTCCTCTACTACTCTGTTTCTATATCTCAATATTTAGCCAATCAGTTGAAAACTAAAATGCACTAAAATCTGGTTGATTTATTAGTTGCTTATTTCGTTCAACTAACCACGTCCTTAGATACATTGAACGAAGTATTACCCTTTTTTATTGTTAAATTATTTTTTATAATCGATTGTTAAATCTCTTTTGGACAATCACAAGATATGATTCCTTTGGTAGGGGAAACACATTGAACGAAGTATTTTCTCCTTCTTTTTTGTTGTTAAATTATTTTTTATAATCAATTGTTAAATCTCTTTCTGACCATCACAAGATATGATTCCTTTGGTTGGGAGTCAAGACCCAATTACTTATGCAAAACAGTCGAAATCAGTGGACACAAGAAAATGTTATGACGATATTCTTTTGTTGGTACTAGTTCTTTATGAAAAATAGTTGGAATCCACGGACATAAGAATATACTAGCATACCCCTAAACATGGGAAAGAAAACACAAAGGTTAAGTGAATTGAAGTGGTTATACTCATGGGACAAACAAGCATTTGATTTTTGCAAAGTATTTTCTATATTTCAAAATTTTTACATCTTTCTATATTTCAAAATTATTACATCTTTTCCATAACATATGAGATTTGTGGATTGCTAATAAAATATAGTTATTCATGGATGATGTTTTGTAATTTAAAATATGTAGATTATAATTTTATATAAAGTTTTTATGAGTAATTAATATTCAAATTTAATTACTTACCAAATACTATTTTTATATACATAACAAACTCCACCTTTTATACATAACAAACTCAACATTTGATTGTAGTCTCACAAGGGAACTCTCCTCTATTCTCTTATTATTATTTTATTTATTTCCTATCCTTTACTTTGAGCTTCCTAGGAGTAACACTTTGGATACAGTTTTGTTGGTCCCTCCATTAATTAGGGAATGCATGGTATTACCATTTTAGGTGGTGTCAAATTTTTAAGATATTGTTGGGGCATATGAACACTCAGATAAAGAATTATTGGAATTCTTGCATCAAGAAGCTCAACTTGAAAGAGAGGCTCTCCTCCTACTCCTCCATTTATGCAAAATATGATATTCCATCTTATTGACATCCTACAAGCTATATCAATCCACTATTTGTTCATCCTCATCTTCTTGTTCATGAAGCTCGTGCCTCGTACGACTCCACCCAACCATTGGATGTTTTGCCTCAAAGATACCAACCACACAATAACACCTTTAAGGTACAGACCAATGCATAAAATTAACACTTTTATGCTCTGGGCATAGTGGATTTAAAACATCAACAAGTATTTAAACCAAATCATAAGTTTTCAATTGGTCAAGACCCCACCAATAACCAACTTATTTCTTCTTCTAAGTTGTGAATTAATTCGACTTCTACTTATATCGGCCATGAGGGGGGTAGGGTATGTATACCTTCGTAGACTTTACCAGTCAAATCGTTGGGCGGAGAATGATGTTCTATAGTCATGAGGACAAATATAAATTATAGAGATGGGTGGTGGAGATGAATGAAATATATCTTAAGGGAAAGGGAATAGCCTTACTGGAATGTCCAATAAGCCCTTCAAAGGTCCTTTCAAAGACAAAGTGAGAGGTGCTGGAATCAAAAGTTGAATCTTGTGTGCAACATGCAAAAATAAACATGTTGGCAGAGACAATAGAAGGATGATGCCTAAGAGAAGATGGCACATTCCCTTTTGCAAAGCGGAGCATCCACGCAAGTCGATACGCTGGAGGTTTGTCCAGCTCCCAGCTGAATCTGGTAGCCCCAGCAAAGCGGAGCACCCGCTCAAGTCGATAAGTTGGAGGTTCGTCCAGTTTCCAGCTGAATCTGGTATGCCCTGCAAAGCGGAGCACCCGCGCAAGTTGATACGTTGGAGGTTCGTCCAGTTCCCTCTTTAACTCCAAGTGTTTCAAGGAATGCAGATCACAGAAACCGTCTGGCAAAGTTTTAAGATAAACCGGAGTCCCAGGAACCCCACCCATATATGTCTTCCCGCGCAGGACAAATTTTTCAAGTTGCCTCAGCCTCACAATGGACTTGGAACCTTTAAAAGGTTAGCATTAATATTTAATTCCGTCAACTGCAGAGGTGCCTGCAATGATCACATTTTCGAAGTGGATTTAACCCTCTTCATGTAACTTTTTGGCATTGTGGTATAGGAAGACGATACTGAAGAACAAGCAATTTTTTACAAATTTGAAAGAAAATACAATTTTCTGTCAAGAAATAATTTGACTACCTGAGATTCATGTTCCCACAGTGTTCCCAGTTCTTCCCCCTGTATATATAAAACTCGCGAATGCTTTAGTGAAATCCAGGAAGGTAGGGAGGTAAACGGACATCAATACCAGCAGAGCCATACAAGCTGTGGTGACTGTGCAATACTAAATATGCTTTCCACACTATGACCTTTAGCCCTAAGCAGCTGCAATCTGCGGATATTAGTTGGTATTTCAAAAGATAGTTGCATATTAGTTGGTATTTCAAGAGTGTCATTTCAGTGAACCATGCTAATTCCACTTACCTCAATTGTTCACTTGAAGTTGTTAGAAACAAAATTGACATTCTTGCAAAATTTTAAGAATTCAAACTCTGAGAGACATAATTTTGATAACACAACCCTATTTTGAAAGTCCGTTGAAAGCTTTAAAATAAGTATAGATGATTCGTCGGTCAGATTATGAAGAAGGTTGTCCGTTGGGCACCAAAGCCGATGCGGAGTTTCTTTACATCTCTACCCAGATCTGTAAGGTGGTCGTGCATTCTTATACAGTTTTCACTGTCCACCTCCACAAGGCATTTGTTTTCTAGGTTCCGAAGACCCAACCATCCTTGCCAGTCGGATCCGTCCCATATTCTTATGATGGTATCCCTGTCTTCTCCTATAAAGAAACAAACAATATCTAAGAATATTTGCTTCTCCTCTTCATCGAGATTGACAGCTAATTTTTGTTGGACAACTGAGAGGTGGGGTGAATCAGTTGTCCCCGTGCTTAAAAAATTATACTTATTTTAAAACTCTTTGCAGAAACTCTGAATGATGATCACAATAATGCAGGGAAATAAACAATGACACATTCAGCATCAGTCACATATATGAGAAACACAGAGACAGATATTTCCCGAGGAAACCCATACAGGGTAAAAACCTCTTTTTCTTTATATGATAAGTAACAATTACATTCTTTACATTATCATACATATGAGCACCAACTCAT
>ML794120.1:112113-135443 GCA_009831015.1 Picea engelmannii
ATTCAATCAACTATTTTATTATTCGATTAACATTGTATATCAATAAAAAAAAATATTATAATTATTTATATTTTTTTTGTTTTGGGATTTTTTATAATGTTGAAATTTAATAATAAAAAAAAATAATGAAAAAAAATATAAGGAGAAATATAGAGATTTATTAATGAAAACAAACAAAGGGGGAAAATATAATTATTATTATAATTATTTATATTTTTTTTGTTTTGGGATTTTTTATAATGTTGAAATTTAATAATAATAAAAAAATAATGAAAAAAAATATAAGGAGAAATATAGAGATTTATTAATGAAAACAAACAAAAGGGGAAAATATAATTATGAATGATGAATGATATCTTTTGTAAAGAGTAAATTAGTCATAATGTGTAATTTCAATACATTAATATATTAATTTACGTTAAAATTAATGTATATAAGTCAATGTTTTATTAATATATTAATGATCATTTTTCATTTTCCACATTTCCAAATTAATAACCATTTTCTACCTTTCCAAATTAACTTTAATAAACTAAAAAATCCATTTTAAAATTATCAAAATCATTTTTTTTTTAATTTTAAAAATCAATTCATATGTTACATTGTACATTAATATAAATTAATACTTTAATTTATATTTTGCATTAATGTAATAACAAGTTGATAAAACAAGTTGATAACAAGTTGATTTCCTTTAAATGTTCGTAGGATAAATATAAATCATCATATATAACGTATAAATCAAGTAGATTCATTATCAATGTCCTTAGAACAAGTATAAATCAAACAGATTTACTATCAATGTCCTTAGAACAAACATAATTCATCATCTATAAAGTTCAACCACTTAATATCAATGTATTTAGAACAAGTAAAAATCATCTGTAAAGTTAAAGATAAATTGCTATAAATTTCCTTAGAACAAGTATGATTCTAAGTTTCCTTCTATGTAATACATCACATCATTAATCATTTCAAAGTTCCTATCTTTGTGACAAAGGAAACAATTCATTGGATTTTAAAAAAAAAATCTTGGCCAAAACTTCCTTTCTATATTGTCATGTGACAAACATAACCCGACATTGCAATATGATAAACAAAATTAGACGTTGCAACATGGTGAACAAAATCATATGTTGCAACACGATGAACAAAATCAGACGTTTCAACACGACGAACATAGTAGTGTTGCAATGTGATGACCATATTAGCGTCACAATTCGACAACCATAGTAACGTCACAATGTCTCTAGCATGGCCCGCTCAACATAGCCTCGAATCTCGCAATGTGACGGACATAGCGTTGAGTCTTTCAATTTGATGAACATAACGTCGAGTTTCGCGATGTAATGAACATAACCATATTTTTGCAATGTGACGAACATGACTTGCCATAACCATATTGTCGCAATGTGACGAACATGACTTGCCTTAACCATATTGTCACAATGTGACGAACGTAACCATATTGTTGCAATGTCATGAACATGACTAGCCATAATCACATTATCCCAATGTGATGAACATAACCATATTGTCAAAATGTGACAAACATGAATGGCCATAACCACATTGTCACAATGTGACGAACATAACCTTATTGTCACAATGTGATGAACATAACTGGCCATGACCATATTGTCGCAATGTGGCAAACATAACCATATTGTCACACTGTGACAAACATGGCTAGCCATAACCATATTGTCACAATGTGACAAACATAACCATATTGTCGTAATGTGAGGAACATAACATCATCATCACAAGATGATGGACATAACCATATTGTTCACAATGTGTCGAGCATAGCCCTATCGTCACAATATGACAAACATAGCCCCACTGTCATAATGTGACGAATATTGCCATATTGTCACAATGTGATGAACATGACTGGCCATAACCACAATGTCACAATGTGATGAATATAACCATATTTTCGCAATGTGACGAACATGATTGGCCATAACCATATTGTCACAATGTGACGAACATAACCATATTGTCGCATTGTGACGAACATAGCCTCGTCATCGTAATGTGATTAACATAATGTCATCATAACAAGCCGATGGACATAACCATATTGTTCACAATGTGTCGAGCATAGCCCTATCATCACAATATGACAAGCATAGCCCCACTGTCATAATGTGACGAATATTGTCATATTGTCACAATGTGACGAACATAGCCTTGTTGTCGCAATGTGACAAACATAACCATATGGTCAGAATGTGACGAACATAACCTCGAATCTCGCAATGCGACGAACATAGCATCAAGTCTCTCAGTTTGACGAACATAGCACCGAGTCTCGCAATGTGATGAACATGACTAGCCATAACCAAATTGTCGCAATGTGACGAACATTTAACCATATTGTCACAATGTGATGAACATGGCTCGCCATAACCACATTATCACAATGTGACAAACATAACCATATTGTCGCAATGTGACGAACATGACTGGCCATAACCACATTGTCGCAATGTGATGAACATAACCATATTTTCGCAATGTGGCGAACATGATTGGCCATAACCATATTGTCACAATGTGACAAACATAACTATATTGTCGCATTGCGACGAACATAGCCTCATCATCGCAATGTGATTAACATAACGTCATCATCACAAGTCGATGGACATTACCATATTGTTCACAATGTGTTGAGCCTAGCCCTATCGTCACAATATGACAAACATAACCCCATTGTCATAATGTGATGAATATTGCCTTATTGTCACAATGTGACGAACATAGCCTTGTTGTCGCAATGTAACGAACATAACCATATTGTCGGAATGTGATGCTAATAACCTCAAATATTTCAATGTGACAAACATAGCACCGAGTCTCTCAGTGTGATGAACATAGCACCGAGTCTCGCAATGTGACGAACATAACCATATTTTTGCAATGTGATGAACATGACTAGCCATAACCATATTGTCACAATGTGATGAACATATAACCATATTGTCACAATGTGATGAACATGGCTCGCCATAACCACATTATCGTAATGTGACAAACATAACCATATTGTCACAATGTGATGAACATGACTGTCCATAACCACATTGTCGCAATGTGATGAACATAACCATATTTTCGCAATGTGACGAACATGATTAGCCATAACCATATTGTCGCAATGTGACGAACATAACCACATTGTCGCATTGTGACGAACATAGCCTCATGATCGCAATTTGATTAACATAACCATATTGTTGCAATTTAACCATGGTGAAGGTCTATAGAAGGTCTACAGAAGTTAACCATGGTGAAGGTCTACAGAAGGTCTACAGAAGTTAACCATGGTCATGTTCATGGTCAACCATAAATAACCATGATGATGGTAATCCAAGGTAAGCCTCAATTAACCATGGTCATGGTCAACCAAGGTCAACCATAGTGAACCTTTCCTTCCCAAAGTCAACCAAGTTCTACCAAACTTAACCATGGGCATGGTCAAATGTAAAACATGGTCATTGTAAACTATTGTATTAATACTTCAATAATGTATTATTAATGTATTACTACTTTCATAATGTTTTTATTAAGGTAATGATACTTTTCTAATGTATTATTAAAGTATTAATATTTTTTTAATGTTTTAATATTAATATATATATTAATGTTTGAGTGTATTAATAATATTAATAAATACGTTATTAATAATGTATTTATTAATGTATTATTACTTTAATAATGTAGTACTTATGCATTACTTTATTAGAGTATTAATACTTTAACAATGTGTTAATGTATTACTTAATTAATAAATTACATTATTAATGTATTAGTACTTTAATATCTTATATTAATGTATTATTTAATTAATACATTATATTATTAATGTAACAATTAATTAATATGTTACATTACACATTGATGTAAATTTATACTTTAATTTATACATTATATTAATGTAATAACATGTTAATTTTTTATTAATGTCTTACTATTTATGAAACTATTGTTTTATTTGTGTATTGATATTTTATTTATGTTTTAATATTTTAGTAATGTTGTTATTAAAAATACAATAACATGTATTAATTAATTAAATAAATACATTTCAATGTACTTTAATGTATCAATGTTATTCATAGTCATGACCATAAGAAATCATGATCATGATGAACCATGTTTATTTTTCATAAATATATTAATAATTTAATAATGTATTATTTAAGCATTACTTTATGAGTGTATTAATACTTTAACAATATATTAATGTGTTAATTAATTAATAGATAACATTATTTATGTATTAATACTTTAGTAAGTTACATTATACATTAATGTATTAATTAATTAATACATTACATTATTAATGTATCAATTAATTATTATATTACATTATTAATGTATCAATTAATTAATAAGTTATATTATACTTTAATGAAAAATTATACTTTAATTTATACATTATATGAATGTTTTGTCAATGTGTTACTACTTTCATTAATGTATTATTTTATTTGATTATTAATACTTTATTACTGTCTTAATGTATTAATACTTAGTAATGTATTTATTAGAAATGTATTAGTGTATTAATCAATTAAATCAATGGGTTTCAGTATACTTTAATGTATCAATGATATTTATAGTCATAACCACAAGAAACCATGGTCATGGTTAATCATATTAATCATTTTCAATAAATGAATTAATATTTTAATAATGTATTATTAAAGTATTACTACTTTAATAATATATTTATTAAGTTATTACCTCTTTAATAATGTATTTATTAATGTATTGTTACTTTAATAATGTATTATTAAAGGGCTTATTAATGTATTACTTTTGTATAGTATTAATAATAATAATAATAATCTATTTTTGTATAGTAAAGTCTACGAAGGTATACATACCCTACCCCCTTTGGATTTGAACCTGTGATCTCTTAAGAGGAAACACATGTTCTTAACTATTAGGTCCACTCGGGCTATATAATTTAGGAACGTATTACTTAATAATGTATTAATGTATTAAAATTTTAATAATGTTTTACTAAATATATTAACTTCAATGCATTACTACTTTATTAATGTATTATTTTGTTAGTGTATTAATACATTAGCAAGTGTATTTATTAATCCATTTATTAATTCATTCAATGTATTTATTGATGTATTCAATATATTAGTACTTGTTATTGATGTATTTAATATCTTAGTAATGTATTTATTAATACATTTAATGTATTTAATGTATTGATTGATGTATTTAATCTATTATATTATTAATGTATTAATACTTTATCAATGTATATATTACTAATGTATTAATGTATAAATTACTAATGTATTAATTAATTATTGTATTGATGTATTCATTATATTAGTAATGTATTTGTTGATGTATTTATTAGTGCATTAATACTTTAGTATGTATTTATTAATTCATTTAATGTATTTATTGATGTATTTAATGTATTACTATATTAGTGTATTAATACTTTAGCAACTTATAAATTACCAATGTATTAATATATTAATTAATTAACACATCACATTATCAATGCATCAATCAATTAATAAGTTAATAATGTAAATTAATACATTATTATTATTATTATTATTATATATTACATTAATATATTATTATTATTATTATATATTACATGGTAATAATTAATTAATACATTAATGGTCATCCTAAAGGCATGCTGACCATCAACTAGCAACAACCACTTAATAAAAGTGGTTGATATCGGTGCCATTTTCTACCTTTTTTAAAAGTAATGGCGTCGATCGACGTATATCAACCACTTTTATTAAGTGGTTGTTGCTAGTTTTAAAGAATTGATACATTAACAAGTATCAATACTTTAGTAATACATTATTAAAGTATTAATACCTTAATAAATACATTATTAAAATAAAAATACATTATTAAAGTAATAATACATTAGTAATACATTATTAAAGTAATAATACATTAATACATTATTAAAGTATTAATACAGTAATTTACAATGACCATGTTTCAGTATGGTTGGCCATGATCATGGCTAACCTTGGTAGAAATTTGTTGACTTTGGGAAGGAAAGGTTCACTATGGTTGACATGGTTAATTATGGTTGACCATGACCATGGTGAACTTCCATAGACCTTCATCGTGGTTAACTTCTTTAGACCTTCACTATGGTTGACGTTTACTATGGATGGACTTCATTATGGTTGAACTTGGTTGACCATGACCATAGTTGACTCTGGTTGACCATGGTTGACAATGGTTAACCATGTTTGACAGTGGTTGTCCATAAACGATCATGGTTAGTCATGACCATAGTTGACCAAGACTACGGATGGCATTCAGATAGTGAAATTTGGAAGTGTTTGTCACATTATGACGACATGATATTTGCGTAACATTGTGACAATGAAGCTATGTTGATGACATTGTGATGATGACGCTATGTTCATCAAATTGCGACGCCAAGATATTTGCATCACATTCCAATGACGGGGCTATGTTCATCACATTGCGACGACATTATATTTTTTGTCACGTATTGACGACGATGGGGATATTGGGATGAGGGTTTTAGGTTCATCACATTGCAATGACAGGTCATTTAAGTAAATATTGGCAATGTGATGAACATAAATGTCGTATGTTCATTGTAGAAATTTGTTGACTTTGGGAAGGAAAGATTCACTATGGTTGACATGGTTAATTATGGTTGACATGGTTAATTATGGTTGACCATGGCCATGGTTAACTTCCATAAACCTTCACCGTGGTTAAATTTCGTAGACCTTCACTATGCTTGACGTTCACTATGGATGACCTTCACTATTGTTGACCTTGGTTGACCATGACCATGGTTGACTGTGGTTGACTATGGTTGATAATCGTTAACCAAGTTCGACAGTTGTTATCCATAGGTGACCATAGTTGACCAAGACTACGGATGACATTCAGATAGTGAAATTTGGAAGTGTTTGTCACATTATGACGACATGATATTCAAGTAACATTGCGACAATGAAGCTATTTTTTTGAAATTGGGATGGCGACGTTATGTTCGTCATATCATGACAATATGGTTTTTTTGTGACATTGCAAGGGAGGGGATAAGTTCACCAGATTACGACGACAAGATATTTGCATCACAATATGATGAGAGGATAGTTGCATCACATTGCAATGATGGGGCTACATTCATCACATTGCGACGACAATATATTGTTTGTCACATATTGACGATGATGGGGATATTGTGACGAGGGGTTTATGTTCATCACATTACAATGACATGTCATTTAAGTAAAAAGTGCCAATGTCATGAACATAAATGTCATATGTTCATCATATGTCGAATGGATATGTGGTGAAAATAAATATCCTATGTTCATCACATAGCGATGATAGGATATTTATTTCGACAATGGGGCGATGTTCATCACAGAGTGATGACAGGACATTGTTTTTTGCATTATGACGATAGGATATTTGTGTCACAGACGGTGAGGATATGTTCATCACATTAGGACGGCGAGGTTTTGTTCATCACATTGCAACAATATGGTTATTTCACATTGTGATGACAATGTTATGTTCATCACATTGCGACAATATGGTTATGGCCAGTCATGTTCGTCACATTGCGACAATATGGTTATATTCATCAAATTGTGACAATATGGTTATGACAAGACATGCTCATCACTTTGCGAAAAATGTTGTTATGGCGACTCATGCTCTTCACATTGCGACAATATTGTTGTGTTTGTCACATTGTGACAATATGGTTATGGCCAACCATGTTCAACCATTGTCAACCATGGTCAACCATAGTCAACCATGGTCATGGTCAATCGTCACATTGTCAATATGGTTATGACCAACCATTGTCAACCATAGTCAACCATGGTCAATGGTCATGGTCAATATCGTTGTGTTCGTCACATTGTGACAATATGGATATGGCCAACCATGTTCAACCATTATCAACCATGGTCAACCATAGTCAACCATGGTCATGGTCAATCAAGGTCAACCATATTTATGTTCGTCACATTGCGAAAATATGGTTATGTAACTTGTCACATCGTATGTTTAGCGTATAAGGCTAGGTTTGTATGTTGTTTTTTCACATTATGACAGTAGGATATTTGTGTCACAAACAGTGAGGATATGTTCATCACATTAGGACGATGAGGTTATGTTCATCACATTGCAATAATATGGTTATTTTTATCACATTATGATGACGAGGTTATGTTCGTCACATGGCGACAATATGGTTATGGTTAGTCATGTTCGTTATATTGTGACAATATGGTTATATTCATCAAATTGTGACAATATGGTTATGACAAGACATGCTCGTCACATTTCGAAAAATATTGTTATGGCCACTCATGTGCTTCACATCGCAACAATATCGTTGTGTTTATCACATTGTGACAATATGGTTATGGCCAACCATGTTCAACCATTATCAACCATGGTCAACCATAGTCAACCATGGTCATGGTCAATCAAGGTCAACCATATCTATGTTCGTCACATTGCGACAATATGGTTATGTTTGTCACATCGTATGTTCAGCATATAACGCTAGGTTCGTAACATTGCAACAATATGGTTATGTTCGTCACATCATATGTTCAGTGTATAAGGCTAGGTTCGTCACATTGCAACAATATGGCTATGTTCGTCACATTGCAAGGGAGGGGATAAGTTTGCCAGATTACAACGACAAGATATTTGCATCACAATATGATGACAGGATATTTGCATCACATTGTAATGATGGGGCTACGTTCATCACATTGCAACGACAATATATTGTTTGTCACATATTGACGATGACGGGGATATTGCGACGAGGGGTTTATGTTTATCACATTGCAATGACTTGTCATTTAAGTAAAAAGTGGCAATGTCATGAACATAAATGTCATATGTTCATCATATGTCGAATGGATATGTGATGAAAATAAATGTCGTATGTTCATCACATAGCGATGACCGGATATTTATTTTGACAATGGGGCGATGTTCATCACATTGCAACAATATGGTTACGACCAGTCATGTTCGTCAGATTGCGACAATATGGTTATGTTTGTCACATTTTGATAATGTGGTTATGGCCATTCATGTTCGTCACATTGTGACACTATCGCAATGTTCGTCACATTGTGATAATGTGGTTATGGCAAGTCATGCTTATGGCATTGCAACAATATGGTTATGTTCATCACATTGCGACAATATGGTTATGGCAAGTCAGGTTCATCACATTGCGAAAATATGGATATGTCCCTTAAATTGCGAAACTCGACGCAATGTTCGTCAAATTGAAAGACTCAACACTATGTTCGTCACATTGTAACAACAAATTGTTTAATGAGTTATAGTTATTATAAGAGCATTGATAGCAAATCATATGGATCTTTGTAGATGATGAGTTATATTGTTCTAAGGACATTGATAACAAATCTACTTGATTTATACAATATAGATGATCATTTATATTTGCCCTAAGAACATTTAAAGGAAATCAACTTGTTTTACCAGTTGCAGATGACAATTTATACTAATTATAAAGACATTGATATAAAATCAACTTGAAATTTGATGATGATTTATTATTGTTACAAGTCTCCTACCCATAGAAAACTTTCATTCAAATCCATATTCTAAAACCATTAAAATAAAGAGGAGTGTTATGGTCATTTATAACTATATAAACTATATTTTTAATTATATATTATATAGTTAAAAAAAATCTAAAAATTTTTAATATATAAAAATTAAAATAATGTTTATTACTATTATTACATTGAATAGAAAAATAATTAAAAATTAAAATACAGTTTATTACTATTATTCCATTAATAAATACATGTTTAAAAGAAAAATATAAGAACTAAAAATATAATTTATGTATTCATATAATTTTATTAATAAATATTTGAAAAAATCTAAATATAAAAAATTTGTAGTTTTTTTCAAAATTAAATATATTTACAATTTTTTAAAGATCTAATAACAATTCAACTAGATTAAAATACATTAATACACTATTAAAATAATATATTAATAAAGTAATAATACATTATAAAAGTATTAATATATTAATATTACATTAATATAAATTAAAGTATTAATTTATATTAATGTACAATGTAATATATAATTGATTTTTAAAATTAAAAAATAAAACATTATTTTGATCATTTTGAAATGGATCAAAATTTGTAATGATAAAATTTCATTTAATCAAATTAAATTAGAATTTTTAACAAAATTTTTCTTTAATTTACAAAATAATTATATTGTAAAATGATTAATTTTATTTACAAATAATAATTATCTTTAAAAATATGAAATCATAAAATGTAAAATTATATTTAATTAATTTATTAAAAATTCAATTAAAATTATATTTAATTAACTTAAAACTAAATATTTTAAAAAAAAATTAATTTTTTAAAGATTAATTTTTTTTAATTTATACGATTTAATTATATTTAAATTATATTAAAAATAAGATTTAAAATTATATTAAAATTTTGTAAGATTTAAAATTATATTAAAATGTCCCCGAGGTGTAGGACAGGTTTCTGTGATGTTAAAGTCATCGGTTCCAAACCATGTTAGATGCCCTTGAGTCGCGATTTCTCAAACCACGGGTTAATCGCGTAGCCAACAAGTCCCGCACAAATTAACAAACAAAAAATATATATATATATATATATATATTAAAATTATATTTAAAATAATTTTTATTTATATTAAAATTATACTTAATTAATGTAAAATTAAATATAATTTAAAAAATCATAAATTGTAAAATTATATTTAATTAATTTATTAAAAATTCAATTAAAACTACATTTAATTAACTTAAAATTAAATATTTTTTAATTTTTTAAAGATTAAATTTTTTTGAAATTATAATATTTAATTATATTAAAAATAAGATTTAAAATTATATTAAAATTTTGTAAGATTTAAAATTATATTAAAAATAAAATTTAAAATTATATTAAAATTTAAAGTTATATTTAAATTATATTTAAAATAAATTTTAATTATATTAAAATTATATTTAAGTAATATAAAATTAAATATATTTAATTTTTTTAAAGATTAAATTGTTTATAATTTTATAAACGTAACCCTAATAACCTACGCACCTACAACGGGGAGGTTGATACACCCACACAAAGCACTTCACCTCACATCTACGCGGCCACTCTGGTAAAAATATGATAGCGCAATGTAAAACACACAAATGAAAGGGCAAAGTTGATACTAACAGTTCACATGGACGTGGCCACAAGCAGCCATACGCAAATCCTAGGAACAATATTTTTTGTGGTTATTTCTTAATCATTGAACGTGGCAATCTGGTGGTGATCAAGTAATTTTTTAATCTTATTTAGTAAATGTGAAAAAATAATCACATAAACGTACATATTTATAATAAGTTAATTTATCAAAATCTCATCCATATGAAGAATATGCAAACATCTTCAATTGCCAACCCTAAAATTGAAATTTATGATTAAAAGGTTGATTAATCCACTGATTCCAATAGGGGGGACACCTATTAGCGTAATGACTAATAAGGAATGGAGTCGGCTAACTGGAGCAATCTTTTCTCCGAGTTACTTTTCAGACTGTTATTTTACAGTTAGTTTTTAATTTTAGATTAATCCATAACTCTGATCGGTTTTTTGAGTATCTAGATTGGTTTGGGTAAAACCTCTAAAATAAACTCAGAAATGCATGAAACTTTAATCCATACAAAGCCCAGACTACCTTTGAAAATCTAATGAGATTGAAGCCTGAAAAACTGATATATTTACTCCAGAATTAACCTACTCCATAAAGAACGCTACAAAAATAAAATATGATATAACCATTAAAAATAAAACTAAAACTAAGAATAACCATAACAAGACGTGGAAGCCCTTACCCGTTACAAGCGTTCAGCTCAAAACTGCTTATTTCTGCAACAACAGAAAAGAGTCTTCCTCCATTTTTCAAGAGTATGGGAGTGGTATAGTGGTTGAGAATCGAATCTTTTCTTGTTTTCGAGATTGCGCAGGGCTTGAGAATACACTCTGTCTCCACCCCACGTCCACCGAAGTTCTTAAGGATTGACATTATAGAAAACTCGAAGAATTGTTTTCCGGGACTCCAACATCTTGATGAGTTCATTGAGCCACCAACTTCATTCCGCATAACGAGGAGAGAAAATTGCTATATGGACAAGGCCGTCATAATAGCCCCTTCAATTTGATGAGTCAAGTTGTCTCCCCCTTGCAATTCCTCAAAGTCTAGAAAGACTCTTAATCCGTGTGTGCAAGAAGGCGATGGTAGAGACTGTTGGCGAGGCCTTTCTTGACATCAGGGCCTTGATGGTTAATGAAAACATCGAATAAGAGATTGGGATTTGAGAGCATTTTAAAAATCTTCGTCGTCTTCAATCTCACGACTGCAAGGTGCCTCTATGTCTCAATATATAGCCAATCGGTTGAAAACATAACTGCACTGAAATCTGATCGGTTGAAAACAGAACTGTACTCAAATCTCGTTGATTTCTTAGTTGCTTATTTCGTTAAATTAACCACATCCTTACATACATACATTGAAGGAAGTTTATTTCACTTTTCTTTTATTATTAAATTAATTTTTTATAATTGATTATATGAATCCAATTTCTTAATTTGAATTGGAAACTAGGAAGTTATTGGTAATTTCCTGCTAAATCTATTTAGCACAATCCAACACTATGATTTTATTTCTGGGATTCAATTATTGACTTTTTTTTCCTGGAATCCGGTGATATAAATTTATACAAAACACTATTTTTTTTGTTGTTCAAAATCTATTTTTGAATGCAGAAATGGATTCAGCATGCTGAAAAACTCATGGGGCACTCAGAAATAATCACTCAAATCTAATTTAGCCTAGTGCCCCAATTATTTCTGCAAAAAAAAAATGTTGTAGGTTAAACGTTCAGTAATTCTTGGATCTAGAGATTTAAGTGATTATTTCTATATAATTTGGGTGCTCCATGAGATTTTTTAGCACTCTCAATCCATATTTGCATTCAAAAATGCAATTTAAACAACAAAAAATTGAGATTTTGTACAGATTTAAATTGTCAAAATCCTACGAAAAAGACCAAAACTTAGAACATATAGAAAACCCCCCAAAAATGAGAGTAAGTGAAATAAGCATAAGTGAGTGTGCACCCAATTCTTTGTAAATGTGTTGAACCTGCATAGAATAGATCGAGCTAAACAATAATACACACATTTGTAGAGAGAATTGGAGAAAGAATGAGAAGGAGAGAAAGAATGAAAGAATTATCATTAACCGTTGTGAAAAATGAATAGTTTACACATGATATACTCTGTATAGCTCAATGAGTTCGCACTGGAGGTGAACCAATGCACCACAGTGGTGGTCTAGAGTGATCTGGACACACACTAGCAGTTATGGGAGTGAAATGCCACCTATTCTAGTCTCTAAGGTAGTTACGGGAGTGAACTGTCACTTATTCTAGTCTCTCAGGTAGTTACGAGAGTGAACTACCACCTATTCTAGTCTCTCAGGTAGTTACGTGAGTGAACTGCCACCTAGTTGAGTTAACTAGTCAACTAGTGTTCAGTTAACTGACTGAACAATGAGTATTGAGGAGTTAACTCAGAGAATCAAGGCTAATGCGCCAGTTTGGTGATGATCCCAAGGCAAGGTCGAATTAGCATGGTAATGATCTCAATGTTGCATGGTGATAAAACCAATGCAACATCTAAACTCAACTCAACTAGTCAAACTGAAGTGTCAACTAAAAGAGAATATTCTCCAAGTGGATTATTCTTTCCTAAAATATAGGAGACTAGATAATGACTAATTATGACTAATAAACAAGGAAAAACCTTAGGAAAAAGAAATCCTAGGTGTGTGTGAAGTAACTCCAACACCCTGAACATCACTATGGTGAAAATAAAGAATGGGTCCCAGCAACGAGGCCATGTTAGGTACCCAAATACAAAAGATACACTGAAAATAAAGTGAGGAAAGAGGGAAAACCTCATGGGTAAAACCCCCCCTCAAGGTACAATGTATGTAAAAATAGGAACTACAGTTGCTAGGCAACTGTGTCCTTCACTCCAAGATGACTTCGCAGAGAATGAAACTTCTGCTTAGTGAAGGTCTTGGTGAAGATGTATGTCGTATGTTCTGCTGAAGGACAAAACTGTAAGTCGTTGATCCCCTCGTGTACTAAGTCCCAGATGTAGTGCATGTGGATCTCGATGTGCTTCGTCTGCTACCTCTGATGATGATCAGCCGATAAAATTGAATGCCCAACTCAGTGAGAAAATGTTGTAGCCACATAGCTTGAATGGTTATGTTAACTACCCCTATGTACTCTACCTCGACTGAAGATAGAGCAATGGCATCGTTCTTCTTGCTTGACCAACAGATAGGCCCGGAACCAAGACTGAGTGAGTAACCATATGTGGACTTGCGATCAATGCTATCGCCAGCCCAGTCAGAATCAGTAAACTCGATGAGATATAATGTAAAGTTTGTTTCATAATGAATCCCAAAATGATGGTGCCCTGTACATATCGAAGGATACACTTTGCAACTTTCCAATGTATCTCATGTGGCACCTGCATGAACCTGGAAACTGCGCCAACTGCATATGAAAGGTCTGGTCTGGAGTGTGTGAGATACAACAAGCTCCCCACTAGTTGTTTATACAGTGTGTTGTCAACCAGTGGAGTCTCCCCGCCATCCTCAAGTTTGACTACTGATAGGAAAGGAGTTGGAGCAGACTTGTAGTCTGTCATGTGAAATCTCTTAAGGAGATCTCGTGCATACTTGGCTTGAGACAGTTTGATGCTTAATGCATCCTGACTGATCTCAAGTCCAAGGAAGAAGTGTAGCAGACCCATGTCCGTCATCAAAAACCTGTCATGTAGAATCCTCTTGACTACAACAATTGTTGAAGTCGAGAACCTAGTGATCAGCAAATCATCGACATACTGAACTAAAAGTATAAGTGAATCATCCGTCCTCAACATGTAAACATTCGGGTCTGATTTACAATGTACAAAGTTATGTGATAACAGGTAGGAATCCATCTTGGCATACCATGCCCTTGGAGCATGCTTGAGGCCATAAAGAGACTTCTTCAGTCGACAGACCAAAGATGAGTCCTGCATAAATCCTTGGGGTTGCTCCATGTAGATATCCTCAGAGAGATCACCATGAAGAAATGCATTCTTCACGTCCATATGATGGACTTCCCATCCCTTGGTTGTCGCAATGGCAAGTGCCAATTGTATGGAATCCATATTCGCTACTGGAATGAAGGTCTCATCATAGTCAATACCATGAACCTGCTGAAAGACTTTGGCGACAAGCCTGGCTTTGTATCTGTTGATCTGTCCATCCGCTACACTCTTGGTCCTATAGACCCATATGCATCTGACAAGTTTCCTCCCAAAAGGAAGGGGAACCAGATCCCAAGTATGGTTCTCGAGGAGGGAGTTGTACTCCTCCTGTATGGCAGATTCCCAAAAGGGATTTCCAATAGCCTCGCCATAAGACTATGGATCTGAAGACTGAACCAAGAAAAGATGCCTGGAAGGCAATGGTTCAGTGGCAGTGAGTGCAATAGGAGGCTCATCAAAATCATATTGATTCCTCCTAGTATTGGTTGGATCACCTACGAGAACCCCTGCATCCTGAAAAGTAGTTTGTGCCCACTTGGGCCTCTTCTATGGCTCTGCAACTACATCTGGATGCTTTGACTCTGCATCTGACTGTACTGACTCTGAATCTAATCTAAATCATCTGATTCCTCTGAAACAGAACTCTATTCTGAAGAAGATTTGGCATGTGCATGCTCATCATCTCGGGCAGGTAGAAGAGTGAAAGTGTTTGCATGTGGTTGTTGAGGTACATGCGAGACAATTTCCTCGAATTGGACACTATGCTCAATGATGAGTCGGTCCGAGGAAAGATCAATAAGCTGATATCCCTTCACACCATCAGGGTATCCAACAAAAATGCACTCAGTGCTTTGTGGATCAAGTGCCTTCCTCTTTTCAGAGAGAATCTGGGCCCATGCACGTGAACCGAAAATGCGGAAGTGGGTCACTTTCAGTTTGAGGTCGCTCTAAGCCTCGTAGGGGGTCTTATCCTTGACAGATCTATGGGGAGATCTGTTTTGGATGTATGTTTCATAGTTAAGTGCTTCGGCCCATAGTCTCTGTGGTTGTTACTTTGCATGCAGCATGCAAGATGCCATCTCCTTTAGAGATATGTTTTTCCGCTCAACAACTATGTTTTGTTGCGGAGTATAGGGAACTGTGTGCTGCAACTGAATCTCTGCCTCATGGAAAAGATTATGGATCTCATGATTCACATATTTTCCCCCATTATCAGTTCGGAGGACTTTGATCTTCTTTCCAGACTGTGTCTCAACCAAGGCTTTGAAATCTTTGAGGTGTTGAAAGACCTCTGATTTTTGCCTGAGAAAGTAGATCCAAGTAAAACATGAGAAATCGTCAACAAAAATGAGAACAAACCTCACTTTGTTGATAGATGGATGCAAAAAAGGACCCATGAGGTCACTGTGGATTAGATCTAGAGATGCAGAATCTCTCAAAGACTTTCCCTTGTCGAATTTCTCTTGAGGGTGTTTTCCGAGAACACATCCCTCAAAGACTTTCCCTTGTCGAATTTCTCTTGAGGGTGTTTTCCGAGAACACATCCCTCACATACTCCCTTGGAGAAATGGATGTCTGATAGACCATCAACTAATTTGTGCTTGCTAAGTTGTTGCATGTATCTGAAATTCAAATGTCCAAATCTTTTGTGCCATATCCTACTACTTTCATCAGCATGAGTAAGCAGTAAAGCAGAATCAAGTTCAATGAATTCAGAAAATGTATACAATCTAGACCGATGATTTACCTCACTGGTAGCAACCCTGGAGTTGGTTTGTATGTCGTAGATGTCCATGGCATTTGGTGTGAATATGACTTTCTTTCTGGTGCCATAACTTTTCATCTGATACATGGAGAGAAAGTTGAGAGAAAGTTTGGGAACATGCAACACATTCTCGAAGCTTCCGTTGGTGAGTTCAATTCTTCATTTGCCGGTGACTTCGACAGAAGAGTTGTCCCCCATCAGAATAGGAGGAACTTTGCATGCATCCAAAGAATAATAGACTACTTCTGATGCATCCATGTGATGTGATGCTCTTGAATCAACGATCCAAGCATCAGAAGAGGAGTTGATGGCAATCAAGGCATGGCTAGAATTTCCTTTCTTAGAATTCGGATCTTCTGGCTTCTTCTTCTTTGCACCCTCAGGGATGCGATCTCCAAGGTTGTTTTGCTGAAGTATTTGAGACATCAGATATATTGGTTTTTGCATGCATGCGGATTCCGAATGGAATCCTTTGTGACATTATGTGCATTTCTCTCATTTTCTTCCCTTTTCTCCTTTGGATCCAGAGGCATTGGTGAAGGGTTTTGTGTACCCTTCCTTCTTCAGATGTGCATGAGATTTCCACTTATATTTATCTTTAGATTTTTTATATTTGTTGTTGCCATCATGCACAGTGAGTGCATGCACCCTTGGACCTTTGATTGTGTCGATGTTGATGAGCTTGGTTTGCTCTTGTGTCAGGGATTCGATAAAGTCCTCAAGAGAAGGCATCTTCTAGGTGGCTCCAGAGGCGAATTTGACAGTATGGAATGTTGATACGAATATAGAGAATTCAGGACCAAGCTTGGAGAGAATGGTGAGAACCATTTGTTTCTCCTCCTTCGATTTATCAACCCCACAAGCTTTGATTTGCGATAGTAAATCCTTGAATTTTGTAAAGAAAACTTCGATATTCTCGAAGCTTTTTGGATCCAATGTGAGCAGCTCCACCTCCATCATGTGTCCCCTCATCTCATCATGTTTGTCAAAGAGCCATTCTAATATGGTCCATGCTTCATTGGGAGTCTTACAGGAAGATGTATGAAAAAGGAGATCGGGAGAAATAAGACTGCAAATTGTTTTGATTGCCTCATCCATGCGATTTAAGTACTTGGATTTTCTATGGTTGTTGTCAGCTCTAGATTTGTATTCATGGTTAACCTATACAACCCTTTGGACTGGAGATGTATGGATATTTTCTCCTTCCATGCAAACTAGTTGTAAGGTGTAAGAATGAATTCTTTTTGGAATTCCATCTTTCCGTTGTCTTCAATCTTTTGTACCTGTAAAATATTTTGGTGTAGATTTTGCTTAGCAGTGTATCAGCTCTGATACCATGTAAATGTGTTCAAACTGCACAGAATAGATCTAGCTAAACAATAATACACACATTTTAAGAGAGAATTGGAGAAAGAAGAAGAAGGAGAAAAAGAATGAAAGAATTCTCATTAATCGTTGTGAAAAATGAATAGTTTACACATGATATACTCTGTATAGCTCAATGAGTTCGCACTGGAGGTGAATCAATGCACCATAGTGGTGGTCTAGAGTGATATGGACACACACCAACAGTTACGGGAGTGAACTGCCACCTATTCTAGTCTCTTAGGCAATTACGGGAGTGAACTACCACCTAGTTGAATTAACTAGTCAACTAGTCTTCAGTTAACTGACTGAACAGTGAGTAGTGAGGAGTTAAATCAGGGAATCAAGGCTAATGCACCATTTTGGGAATGATTCCAAGGAAAGTTCGAATTAACATGGTGATGATCCCAATGTCGCATGGTGATAAAACCAATGCAACATCTAAACTCAACTCAACTAGTCAAACAAAAGTGTCAACTGAAAGAGAATATTCTCTCCTAAAATATAGGAGACTGGATAATGACTAATTATGACTAATAAACAAGGAAAAAACTTAGGAAAAATAAATCCTAGGTGTGTGTGAAGTAACTCCAACATTCTTGAAAAACATAGCTGGCATCCATGGACATAAGAAAAAAGTTACTGCCATATCCTTTGGTTGGAACCTAATTATTTATTCAAAACACTAGGAAGTGTTGAAAGTGTTTGGATGTTATAATTGCCAAAAGTGTTAAAAAATTGAAGTGGGAGTGATAATTTATTTGTTTACTATTTTTTGTTGTTTAAAATCTATTTATGAATGCAGAAATGGATTCAGCATGTTGAAAAACCCATGAGGCATTCTTATTATACATAAATAATCACTCAAATTTGCGGCAAAGATCACGAATAGAAAGTTTAAACTAGGACCATATCAATATTCACTTAGGTAATTGGGTAGGTAGGGAGGTTTCTTTTTAATCTACTAGTGGGACTATTGTTTTAGTTTTTTCTTTACTTTGTCATAATACATCATTTTTTTTTAGTTTTTCAAAGTTTTTATAATACAAATGAAATGTGTAGTAAAGTTTTTTAAAACTTGTTTACTAAGGGTTAGTGAGATAATGTTTAAAATGATTTATGGATTAGCGGGTTATACAATAGTGAATTATTAATATTAATTATGGATAACAATTATATTTGACCATGGTTTATTATATTAGATTATAATCAACTTTAGTCAACCATAGTAGTTAAAATGTTAATGGGTTAATGATTAAAGCACATTAATTGATTGGTTAATTAATGGTTAGGGAGAAAATGTCTCATCCACAAAGATGTAGAGTAGGATTTGCAATATTGATAGTTTTACTATGTTTTATAAACAAAGCTAGAGAATGTCCCATATACAAAGATGTTTGCAAACAATGAAAGCTATACAAAGATGTTTACACCAAAGTCAATGAGAACAAGATTTGCAATATTGGTAGTTTTACTATTCATTTTTTAATGAGGTAACTTACTTTAATATACAATTATATGAAATGCTTTATTGGTGATAATTATATTTTACCTTAGATAAGATAATAAATCTCATTTGAGTGCATTTGAGTGGGAGTTTTGAAAATTCTATTAATTTTTATTTTTTTTTTCTAGATTTCTTGATTAACATAAAAAAGTTTAACATGAATAACCAAAATCATAAATGTCTAGTAAATTGATAATTTTTCAACATGTACCTATATATATTTATATTTAATCTTTTTAAATTGTTATTTAATTAAGATTTTGAATTTAAAAAATTAAAAACACAAAGCACAAAAGCTATAAATTATTCTACTACAACCAAATGTTCCATAAGACCATTATATCAACTACAAAAGAGTATTTTATTCTTCTTTGAAAATATAGTTTTTCATTGTTCTTATTTTTTTCATTGGAAAAGAGTTGTTATAAAGAATTAAGAGAAAAGTATTAGGATATATATTAGAAGCATATAATAATAATAATAATAATATAATTTTAAGGTCATTGGAACAAGAGACCCCCTCCATGCACGGATTTGAGAGTTAAAGTCTAGGAAGGTATGCATACCTTACCCTCTTTTAGATTTGAATTTGTAACCTCAAATAGATAGAGCTATACACACTCCACAACTAGTAATGCATTACCTTTAGATAAGAAACATTCTAAGTTTTTTACTTTTTTGGGGCAAGTAATTGTTGGAAAAATCACAATTTTACATTACTTAAATCAAATTTTTGAATGTATAAATAGATTCAACATCAAAAACCATATTTACACTTTGAATAATTAATATTTATATATGTAAAATTATATTTTATTCCCAAATCATATGGAAAGTATTTTTTACTTTTTTGGGGCAAGTAATTGTTGGAAAAATCACAGTTTTACATTACTTAAATCAAATTTTTGAATGTATAAATAGAGTCAACTTCAAAAACCATATTTACACTTTGAATAATTAATATTTATATATGTAAAATTATATTTTATTCCCAAGTCATATGGAAAGTATTTTTTACTTTTTTTTGGCAAGTAATTGTTAAAAAAATCACAATTTTACATTACTTAAATCAAATTTTTAAATGTATAAATAGATTAAACTTCAAAAACCATATTTACACTTTTAATAATTATTATTTATATATGTAAAATTATATTTGATTCCCAAATCATATGACAAGTATTATCTACCTCATAAAGTGCTGTCAATTTTGCTCTTTTAAAACCATAAAACTTGTGCAAACAATATACACTTAGTAAATTAATTGGAGTTATACTTTCACCTTGGAGTCACTTGTATAAACATGTGCCAAATCTCCACCTCCACAGTTCACTTTTGTGCTTGTGAAACGTGAAAAGGAAAGCTCTCGGGTACGTCGTCACCTTGGATTAATGGTTGATTGACGTAGCATATGTCGTTCAAGTCTTTGGATGTGATATTTGTCAAATGTGAAACGGAAATCTCTCGAGTACATTGTCACATTTGATTAATGGTTGATTGACATGGAGTATGCAATTCAAATCTTTGGATGTGATAATTGTCAAAATTTTGACAATTAAAATATGGATAAGTGGGAGTTGATGTCCATCCTATTGCATCTTACACATTTCCCTACTTCCCATTCATGATGCAGGGTATACTTCACATTTGTTACGTATTTGTGTGAAACATTATGCATGTACATAGGAAGAAGATTTTTTTGAGTGAAATATTTTAATTACTCAAAACTTGTTTTGATCTGGATTTATGAGAGTAAAAAATGAATAACAGACTAAGTACAATAACACAGAGATATGGAGAACAACAACATATATCTAATGAACAATAACTTATATTGAATAAATAAAATAGGATGAAACTGTAAAATGACAGAACTGGAAACAACTTATTTGAATGGTGGTAGCTATCTCTGAGAAGAGATGTGGCTGCTACACGCATCTGTCTGAGAAGAATGATTACAATGAGGCTCCAAAGGACTTTTTAACATTACTCATGAATGCAAAAACCCTAAACATCCAAAAACCTAACCCTAGGAGATGAAATGTCAAAAGTTATGTGGGCCTCGATGGGTAAGTTGGTTCATCAACTTCTCGAGGTCGTAACTTTTTCATACGACCTCCGTTATAGGCGCGTGATAGCCCGTTGGAAAAGTATTTTTGAGAACTACACATTATGCCATCAAACTCTGACTCTGTTTATAGTTTGACTGTGGCAAGCCAAAAAAACATTGTTTAGGGCCCCAAAATGACCCTGGAAATACAAAAAGATGTACTAACATGAAAATTTCCAAAATAAGTTAGTTGGATTAGGTGGGCGGCCACCAATCTCCACCTGGAAACTGTGTAGGGATTCATACAACCTCGGAAGTGTGGAACCCACAATTACAAAGAATTACATAAGAACGTGTTGAACTAAAAATTGTCAAGTGGAGTTAGTTGGAACAGGTCGGTGGCCCCTATTATCCACCTGGATCAATCCTCCCCCCTTAGGAAGCAATGGTCTCCATTGTGGTGAGTGACCCCATTAGGTGAGGAATTTTTTGTTGAATTTGGCTCCGGGTGAGACACTTACCTTGGTGCAGGAGTTGTCTTTCCTTGACAACCCTATAAAGTTGGATTCTCTATTGGCAAGTTGTTAAGCCCTAATGTTGGCTCATTACCCCTTAATTGGGGCATATTAGATTAGTAATGTTATTTTATTTATGTCGTCTTTAGGCCATTAGTTGTAATTTAGATTAGTAATGTTATTTTAATTATGTCGGCTTTAGGCCATTATATCTCCTAGTCTCCTATATATACCAAGGAGACATTTTCATTTTGAATCATCTTGTACTTGAACATTTAAGTGGGGTAAAAGGAGGTTGCCCCCTCAAATAGGCTTATTATCTGAAATTATCTCTTTTTCAAGGCGTTGAGTACTTTTTCTGAGGTTTTTATATGCTATATTGATGTTTGGTTCTTAACATATGGTATCAGAGCTCAAGGTCTTGGGGTTTCGCTGCTACATCTGAGACACCGTGGCATTTTCGCTATAACTTTTTTCTACAATGTTTCAAAAGGAACCGCTTGGAGGGTATTTAGCAGACGGATCAAGGTACGTTGGGTTCAAAATTCAGCTCCTGAGGCCTTATAATTTCGGAGATACACCCTGTACAAGATAGGGTTATGGAATCATCCTGAAATGAGTCATTGAGGCATTCTCGCTATAAAACCTTTTCTGTAACGTTTCAGACCCTGCCCTCCAGAGACCATTTACAGAAATTAGTAGTGTATATGTGGTAAACAGTTCATCTTCTGGGTCATCTTAAATTTGTAGATACACCCTATGTAAGATAGGGTATCTGACTATCCCTATTGACTAGTCTCAAGAAGGTGTTCTAGGTAAAACAATCATAACTTCTTCCTAGAGTATCCAAATTGAGTGGGACTAGTTG
>ML794120.1:139891-157176 GCA_009831015.1 Picea engelmannii
CTTGTACTTGAACATTTAAGTGGGGTAAAAGGAGGTTGCCCCCTCGAAGAGGCTTATTATCTGAAATTATCTCTTTTTCAAGGCGTTGAGTACTTTTTCTGAGGTTTTTATATGCTATATTGATGTTTGGTTCTTAACACAAGTGCCTTTGACCTGTGTGTCCACTATCTGATCAATGGATTCTTTTTCCATGTAGTCAAGGTTGAGCTTTGTTGGTGTCAATTGTTCTTCGATCTCTGAGGTGTCCAATAATGCTGGAAAATATGGCCAAAGGAGGTCCACATTGAACATTGGATGCAAGCCAAGGAAGGGGGGACTATTGATCTCAAAATCATTGTCACCCACAACCTTGGTGATAGTGTAAGGCCCATAGAGAAGTGGACAGAGCTTCCGATGGGGCCCTGTAAGGAGTTCTTTCTGTAAATGTAACCAGACCTTGTCTCCCACCTGAAACTTGTGTGGTGCCTGATGTTAATCATGGCGCTGCTTGTACTTAGCATTGGCTTTCTACAAAATCTCATGGACCTGTTGGTGAATGTGTTGAATCCACTCAATGAATCTGGTGGATTTGTCAGCCTCAGACTAAACATGGGAAGAATATGTCTGTGTGGTTGCAAGAGGAAGTGCAACATCAATGGGACCCAAGGGTTGGAATTCCAACCCCACCTAAAAGGGGTTATGGTCGGTGGAGCTATGGAGAGCCCTATTGTAGCTGTGTTGAAAATAGGGAAGACTCTCATCCCATATACATGGATGCTTAGAGTTATAAATGCGCAGGATGTGCACAATCATCTGATTGATGAACTTTGTTTGGTCATCAGTTTGAGGGTGGAAGGAAGTGGATTTAGTGAGCTTGGTGTCCAACAATGATGAGAGACTCAACCAAAATGTGTTGAGGAACCTGTTGTCCTGATCGGAGATGATGGTCTGTGGTATCCCAAAATGGACCCACACTCATTCAAAGAAGAGCTTGGCAGTATCTACCGCTATGATGCTTGTTACAAGGGAAAAACTCTCTATGGCCAAGGGTAAACCACAACAGACAGGTATGACTGCAAAAATCAACTCAATTCCAACATGTGCTATATAAATTAATGTGCAATACGAGGAAGAATCCTACCTCGATCCAATCGTTTGATGTCGTTCCACCGCTGAGCACTTTGACCCAAAGCCTTATACCTGCAAGAAGTTCTCAACGAACAAGCGATGCAAGTATATAGTAACAATATATAAAATGAGTTGGCACATCAAATAGCACAATCCATTAATAAACATTACAAACATGCCCATGGATAACAATCATATATTTGAAAGATATCGATAGGACGAGAAAGGAGTATTTCTATTAATAATTGATCCATAGAAGTATCAACATTACAGACTTCTGTGTCGGCACGGTTCGAAACCAAGAAACCAAGTTCCTTCCAATTGGGTCTTCACCACTTCAATCCTTCACCAAAGGCAAGCTCATAGAAAAGAAATAAAGAGATTCTCTTGATAATAAGGGAAGAGCTTGGGGGCTGAACACTGTGTTCAGACTTGAGGGACAAAGGGATGTAGACTCAATATGAAATAATTTCTTCAACGTAACTTTTCTCTCAAAGTTGAATGCTTTCTCTCTTCTTTTCCATAGTTCAAAATTGTGCTCTTATAGCCTCCAGAATGCAACTGAAGGGCAGATTTGGAACGTTTCTAGTATATGTAAGGCCAAATATCATAGATCTTCCGTCATGACATGGAAACCCAACCTCATTTTGTATTTTCTGGCACAAATCTCGATATACGTGAGCTTTAGTGAAGCAGCAAGCGTATACACACCTTGAAAAGAAGTTAGGGAGCATATATGTGGAAAATATATATATTTTGGCCTTGGATTTATCAAAAAGGGGTTGATAAGTCTACATAGGGAAATGGAAAAAGGCCCTCTGTGCAAGATAGCAATGGTGAGGCAAATCTTGCTATAACAGATGCCCCCTAATGTGTGAGATCAAAGGAGTATCTGCGATGGCCGAAATACATTATAAATAACCCAAAAGTGGAGTGGTAGAGAACCAGTTGGATGAACTCAATTGCTCATTACACTATGTACTGACTTTGCATACATGGCTGCCAAGAATACAATGCAGATCCATCTGGAAAATATACCAACAAGTGTTCATGGGCATGAGTAGGCAAATATAAATGTGGGTACATGCCAATAGCTGTCATAGTCACGAACAAGGCCTAGTGAAACCAGTCTCAAAATCAATTTGAAGATATTTGTATACCAAGGAGTACAATCTAATCTCCCATGATCACTAAAGTCAAATAGGTATTGGCCCGATGAAATGGAAGCAACAACTCAGGAAAATTGTGTCTTCAAAGTGATGTCTTCAAGTCTTCAATACAATCTACCAATGGTGCAAGTCTACATCATGTGAATAAATGAGTTGAGGTCAAACACGATGAGACATTGTTTGATTACTGGTCATTTGGGTATACCGTTAACAAATGCAAGACATCCTACCAATGATGAAAGTAGGTATCAAGGTACCGAGTACATCTCTACAAATGTGAATGAAGGAGATGGTGTCGAACATTTGAGAGATCCATTGATCAGGATACATTGATGTATTCCCATCTGTCAATGGTGAGAGAGTCTGCCACTAATGACTGCAAACCTCAAGGTAATCATAAAACTCTAAGTCTCGTATCCAGAATACATGAGTTGAAGTATATGGAAAGAGACCCGTTGAAAGGAGAGCATTAAGGCATCTCTCATTAGTCAGCACGAGGAGCAAAGCAAGAGCTTCATGATTTGGTGGAGATCGGACAAAGAACATGTTCACGAACCAACGAACCTGTGCATCATTTACGTGTGCCAAATGCAAGTGGTACACGAAAAAGACCCCCTGAATAGAAGCCAGTGATGAAAACTGCTGACAAAGGTGAGGAAACCGCCAATAAGGCTAATGGCATCCAAGACACTGCACGAATCCCAAAGTGTGAATAGATGTCTTGTCATTGGACACAAGAGAAACGACCCAGTCAACAACCCATGATAAAATGTTGATTCCTGGGTTCAAGGTGACCTACCAATGATGAAATTAGGGCCAGGGTGCATCATAAGACCAAAGTATCATGTGATTCTGAGACAAACTGAGGGTATGGTAGACATGTGAAGTCAAGATTTCTGAGGAGTGGTCGACATAGGTTGATAGACTTCCTTTGAACAAGAGCATGAGACATACAGTGGACTCTGGCAGCATAGACTTAATGATTTGACAATTAGATGCAGGAGGCATCCATAATGTTCTCTATAGTGGCTGGAAGATTAACCAGTCGGTAGAGAAAATTATGTAACAAGATCAACTTCCTAAGGCCATGCTAAACCCAAAATTAAGATGAAGCAAGGACTCAATAACTTTGTGCTATGTTCAAAGGCGACAGGATTGTTGCCAATTACAATATTGTACTCCCTTCCCGCCCGTCTTTTTTTTTTTTTTCGTAACAAGTGAATGCTATGATACAGAGGAGGGAACAAGTGTCGCAAGTAAGAAAAAATAGTTCCAGCAGTGGAACGTACCTATGCTCAATGCAAGGGAATGCATGCGGGAGATGGACACTTGGGGTGATGTTCCCTCCAGGGTATAGGGTGTCAAATTGCGAAGGATATAAACAAGGATCTTCTTGGTTGAGGATGTAAACTGCTTGGGCCATGGTTTATAACGCAAAGCGAGAACCGGCTAAAGGATTAATACTGCAAGCAAGGGCATGAGATGCAATCACAATTTAACGCCAAAAAATGTCATTTTTTATATCTTTTAGTCTACTTGGTGTGAAAAGGGGGTAAACTTGTGCCAAATAGACGTCTTTTCAAATCCAATTTACGAGTTTGAAAAAGACAAGTTCACTCGGCGATCTTTTCCATTTTTGATAGGGAGTCGAAAAAGAGCTTAACTAAGACTCATGATCTTTCAAATCCAATTTTAACAAGTGTGAAAGGGACAATTCACTCAGCTATCTTTTCAATTTTTAATAACAAGTTGAAAAAGAGCTTAACTAAGACTCGTTTGGAAGATTCTAGGTGAAAATCCATGGGGGAGGCCAAGGCTCCCATACCGATCTTCTATGGAATGTCAATATCTTACGAAGAACTGACACAAGCTCGGGAAGACCCAAATCTCTCCAAGTCGAGGAGGAAAAAGTGCTAACGGAGGTTATTGTCTCCATGATATATAGGATAATGTCTCTTCCTGGAAAAGACATATGCGAAGGCATTGGATACCCCACAAGACCATCCCAATCAAAGGGAACCTCATCAAGACTTTGAGGGAGAGAACTCGGGAAGAGTAAAACTCTCTCTTGTTCAGAAGGTGGAGTAATAGAAATTCTAAGGACATGGCATAGAAGGTGTAGAACTAGAACCAAAAGATCGGGATTGAACAAAAATTGCATTGGCGCGACTGCTTCCTTAGACTTGTCACTCTCCAAGAGAAGAGTGGGATCGATCAAATATTGCATTGGTACAACCACTTCCTCAACCATTGGTTGAATAGGATGCGAGACAACAAGGTCAAGAGGTGCATCACCCCAAATAATAGGAGTGTTGTCGGTCGAATATTGCATGGACACGATCGTTGGTTGAACAAGATGTGAGACAACAAGGTCAAGAGATGCATCACCCCTGAACATAGGAGAGGTGTCGATCGAAGATTGCATCAACACAACCACATGTTAAACGGGATGTGATACAACAAGGTCAAAGGATGCATCAACCCCTAAAGGAAAAGGGGTGTCAGCCGAAGATTGCATCAGCATGATTGTTGTATCAACTAAAGAAGGAATGGAGTGTTGTGAAACCATAGATCCTCAGAACCCGAAGGGCCCTTAAGTGAGCCCCATGCTTCTAGTATCCCAGCAGTAACAGCACACAAACGAGTAAGGTGACTTCCTTCACAAGTCCTACAAAGGAATCTAGGATTACATCTAAGACGTCTAGGCTTCTCAATCATATGAATGCCCCCAGCATGACTTGCAGAGGCTAGTAGAAAATCTCCAACATGACTAGAAGAGGTTGGTGATGAATCCCCAACATGATTAGCAGAGGTTGGTGATGGATGTGCAGTGTGACTAGAAGTGACCAGACATGTGCCCCCAACATGACTTGCAGCGGCTGGTAGCAGGTCTTCAACATGACTCACAGAGGTTGTCGACCAATATCCAACATGACTAGCAGAGGTTGGTGATATAATGCCAGTATGACACGCAGTGACTCGACTTGTGCCCCCATCATGAATTGTAGTGGTTGGTTGCAGGTCTTCAACATGACTCGCAAATGTTGTCGACCAATCTCCAACATGACTAGCATAGGTTGGTGATATAAGGCCAATATGACATGCAGTGACTGGACTTGTGCCCCCAACATGACTTGCAACGACTGGTTTTAGGTCTTCAACATGACTCGCAGAGGTTGTCGATCAATCTCCAACATGACTAGCAGCGGTTGGTGATATAATGCCAGTATGACATGCAGTGACTGGACTTGTGGTGGTAGTGAATTGTGGCATTTGAGTCCAAGGTGCATGGAAAGATTGATTTTGAGAAATTGTGGGCCAGGAAGGATCCTTTTTTACACCTTGTCCCTGTCCAGCAGGATAGTATCCTCCTCCATACTGATTCATAAAGGGTTGTAAGGGCATCGACACTGAGGAAGTTGCTTGCTAAGAGAAAGCGACATGGCAAGGGTTACTCACGTGAGGATATATGTTTCCCCCAGGTGAAGGAAATTCGTGAGGGGGGTTTCCCATACTATCAAAATAACTCCCCCCGAATGAAACATCGGAGGACATACAGAGGTCCACCATGGGAAAAGTGTTCATAGGAACTGACATAGCGAAAGAAGGATAAGTGGACGGAGTGTGATAAGTAGGATGATTGCATAGTTGGGCACTTACTTCTCACATAGTGGATTCGTAGGAAGGAATATTCCAACCTCCTACCATAAGAGGTGTTTGAAGGATATGACTCCCACCAAATGGAGAGTGATAAGAAGGAGGCATCATGCCCCCAGACCCAAAACTTGTATTCACATAAGGAGGTGAGATAGAGGATGGTAAGTGTGAGACATATCAGACATACCATGAGAAAAATGATTAGAGACCCAAGGCATTGACTGAGTACCATAATTTTGCATACCATTATAAAAAGTGGAAGTGTTCGTCTCCATGAAATGAGTAGGCATCATGGGGTGGGTAGCAGTAAATGAGGGAGCAAAAGAAACTCCACTATCCATGATAACAAAGACTCAACACAAAATCCTATGGTCAACTAATATTCAAAGAGCATATCAAAAGTCAAATGGCCAATATGCATGCAAACGGGCTAAAGTGGTTGAGTGGCCTCCCTCGCTAAAGAAGGTATGTCTCATCCAAGAGGGACCTGAGACTCCCTGCTAAAGTTTGGAGGTAACATAATTAGTTATAAGGGCCCTCGTAGGCTTAACAATTAGTCGGTCAGATCCCCCCAAAGAGGTAAACCTCCATAAAGGCTATGTGATGTCCGACCCCTATCTGACTCAAGATACAATCAAAATAACCCCTGCAAGTAACCTATGAGAAACCTAAGTCAAGAAACTAATAAACCACTGTATAACTGATGCACAGGCGAACAGTCGTAAGTCTGGATTACCGTATGGGCAGGGTAGCAAATCCTGAAACCTTGAAAGTACCGCCTCTCACAGAGGTATGGATACTAGCAAGATCCCCAAATACGAATAAATCCACAGAAATATCTCTGACGTTAGGTGAGTATCCAGGGGTTATCCCTTCAACAAACTTCGCGCGACCTCTTGCTTAACTCCAGTGTGAGTGGAGCCTCCTGATATTACCAATTATACATTGGACTTCTCAACTCCCTGTCTCAGACACATATGTTGATTTAATTTCCTTGGAGAAGTTTACTCACAAAATCCTATTCCAAGGCACTAAATCCTAGGCTAGTTTGTGCACCCTAAAAAATAAAATCGTGACTAATCAATCAATTTTAGTTTAAATCATAAATTTTATTGGCCTTGATTACTCAAAAAGGTATGGAAATGAAACTCATGGTGTTATGACTCTGCATAAGAATAAAAATAGATATAATGCAAATCCTAACTTTAACTTTTCAGTGAATGATATGCTAAATAAAATAGTGCAATATTCAATTTTAATTCTGCAAATCAGAAATAAAAAGCAATCTTTCGTTAAATGTGCTAAGATAATGATAAAGTTTCAAAGACAAAAATACTAACCAATGCAAAATGCCTATTTTTTTTGTATTTTCAAAGTATTTAAAAAGAAAATGCATGGACTGCTAAGCGACTTGATATACAACCTCTACCGTGTATAAAAGCAATCACTCAAGTAGAATATCAAATAGCTAAGCAGACAGCCCAACTACCAAGGAAAAATAAAAAATGGAAAACAAAGAGAAAGATGCTGCCCAAAAATTCAACTCCCAAAAGGTTTCCTGTCATCCCAGATAATCTCAACAGGTACCACAGAGACCCAAGAAGGCTCAATGATCCTCAAAACCTACCCAACAGTCACTAAACCAAGCAAACAATCAAGGGGGGAGTGGTATACGCTCTTGTTCAAGAGAAAAGGGTGTATATATGCCTCTTGTAGTGGGACAACAAGCGTATACACACGGCTGTTAGGGAAAAAGGGGCGTATATCTTTTAAAACAAGGCTAGGCAAGGTTAAAAGGCTGAAAACTCAGACCCAGAGTGAATAGACTCTGTCCAACTGTGATACGACAAGAAATGCAAAGGAAAAAGAGCAATGTAAGAAGGAAAAATACTTCAACCCTTATAAGGAAGATCTCTTCCCAGTGGAGTCGCCAATTCTGTTACAAGGGGAAAACTCTCTATGTCCAAGGGTAAACCACAATAGACAGGTATGACTACAGAAATCAACTCAATTCCAACATGTGTTATATAAATTAATGTGCAATACGAGGAAGAAGCCTACCTCGATCCAATCATTTGATGTCGTTCCACCGTTGAGCACTTTGACCCAAAGCCTTATACCTTAAAGAAGTTCTCAACGAACAAGCGATGCAAGTATATAGTGACAATATATAAAATCAGTTAGCACATCAGATAGCACAATCCATTAATAAACATTACAAACATGCCCATGGATAATAATCATATATTTTCAAGATATCGATAGGATGGGAAAGGAGTATTTCTATTAATAATTGATCCACAGAAGTATCAACATTATAGACTTCTGTGTCGGCACGGTTCAAAACCAAGAAACCAAGTTCCTTCCAACTGGGTCTCCACCACTTCAATCCTTCACCAAAAGAAAGCTCATAGCAAAGAGATAAAGAGATTATCTTGATAATAAGGGAAGAGCTTGGGGGCTGAACACTATGTTCAGACTTGAGGGACAAAGGGATGCAGACTTAATATGAAATAATTTCTCCAAAGTAACTTTGCTCTCAAAGTTGAATGTTTTCTCTCTCCTTTTCCATAGCTCGAAATTGTGCTCTTATAGCCTATAGAATGCAACTGAAGGGCCGAGTCGAAAATTTTCCAATATATGGAAGGCAAAAGATCAGATATATTTTGTCGTGACATGGAAACCCGATATCATTTCATATTTTCTGGCACAAATCCTGATATACGCAAGTTGTAGTGAAGCAGCAAGCATATACGCACCTTGCAAAGCAGTTAGGGAGCGTATATGTGGAAAAATATATATTTTGGCTCTGGATTTATCAAAAAGGGGTTGATAAGTCTGCATAGGGAAATGGAAAAAGGCCCTCTATGCAAGATAGCAATGGTGAGGCAATATTGCTATAACAATGCTCTTCTTGCAGGCTGTGAGAATGGCCATCTTCGAAAACCAATTAACCACAACAAATACGCAATCATTGCCTTGCTTGTTGGATGGAAGACCAGACATGTAATTGATCGATATGGATTCCCAAGGCCTCTTGGGAGTAGGAAGAGGGGTGTATAAGCCTTGCTTATTGATGGCTAGCTTGGCAATGGCACAGGCAGTGCAATATCTAATATAATTTTTTACGTCATGTCGAAGTTTTGGCCAATAAAATTTTTTTGTAGTACGGCCACAATTTTCTTCATGCCAAAATATCCTACCATTCAGTTGTAGTGAGCCTCCCAAATCACCTTTTCACGCTCGCTTGTAGGAACACAGAGATGGCCCAGATGGCATAATAGTCCATCCTGAATGTGAAAATTGATGACATTCGTACATTTACCTAGGAGTTGATCTGTGGTGGCGAAGTCAGGATCTCGCAGATAAAGTTGGGGCCACTCATATGCCTCATGCCCATAGGAATGGAGCACGGTGGTGAGTGCAGCCACGGGAGGTCGACCGAGATATTCAGCGACACGATTTGTGCTCCCTATCTTATACTTGATATTGAGATGGAATTGTTGCAGGTATGTGGACCATTTTTATGGTGGTCGTTCTGCAACTTCCCTTGTGTCTATATTAACTGCAGAGGCTTGTGATCAATGTGGATGATCATCTCCTTTCCCAGAATGTAATGTTTCCATTGACGGCATGCTTGCACAATGGAATACATTTATTTGTCATAGGTGAGGTATTTTCGAATGGTATCTAAGAGTGTCTCACTATGGTATTCTATTGGATGACCGTGTTGAGTGAAAACTGTGCCTACAACATAGTCGGATGCACCAGTGTCAATCTTAAATGGTTGTTGCTGATCAGATAAGAAGAGTATTGGAGCTTGGCATAAGTGATGCTTCATATCATCAAATGTCCATTGTTGTGCCTTCCCCCGTGCGAAATTTTCCTTGCCACCACCCTTGGTCACTTGGATGAGGACCCATGCAATATGGGAGGATCCCAACATGAACCATCGGTCGAAGTTGGAAAGTCCCAAGAAGCTCTGAAGCTCGGTTAGTGTGGTCGGGGTTGGTTAGTCATGGATGACTTGGATCTTAGCTAGATCCACATGTACCCCATGCTCATCAACAATGTATTCCAAGTATTGGACCATGTTCATGTCAAAGGATAATCTTTCCAATTTGGCATATAGCTTGTGCCACCACGGAGTGATCAAAACCTATTGAATATGTTGCATGTGTTCCTCCCAAGTTTTGTTGAAGATGAGGATGCCATCCAAATATAACACCACAAAAGAGTTGGTGAAGGATCTCAATACATCATCCATCAACCTCATGAAAGTGGTTGGTGCATTTTTTAAGCCAAAGGGCATGACCAACCATTCAAAGAGACCTTCTTTACATTTGAAATTTGTCTTTCAAATGTGGTGGTAGCCAGACTTTATAAGGTCAATCTTGTTGAAGAACTTTTCTCCCTTGAGTTGATCAAGAAGGTCATCAATTCGAGGAATTGGGTATTGTTTCCTTACTGTGATTTTATTTAATGCTCTATAATCAATGCAGAGATGCCCCCATATTTATTCTGCACCAGTACAATCGTGCTTTCTCAAGGGGAGGAGTTGGGTCTCATGTGCCCCTTTTGAAGCAACTCTTGGCTCTGATGCTTGATTTGTTCATTTTCCATCAGTGAACGACGATAGACTGGTCCATTAGGCAGAAGTGCACCAGGGGTTAGATAAATTGGATGCTTGACTTGGCAGTGTGTCGATACCCCGTTGGGTGAAGAGAATATGTCTATGTACTCTTCCACGATCCCATCCACTTGCTTCAACTATAAAGAGAGGCTCTATGTAGAGTCCACAGATGTGGCGGTGACCTTTTTCTTACTGTGAGAATGGATAACAAAGAAGACGAACTTCCCATTCTGTGAAATGACCTTACTGCATTGCTTAGCAGAGATTAAATAAATAGCAATAGGAGGTGCTACCTTTGGTATCATTTACAATTTTCTACCCAAAGTAATGTTGAAATATTGTAACTGCAAAGAGTATTCTATTTATTATTGAGTTATTATTCATCTGATCAATCCCCTTTTTTGGATTGATCATGTCGGGCATTGTAATTAACCAAATCCCCTTTTGCGGATTGGTCAAACCCTAATTGTATTATGCAAATTAAGAAGTCGGCCCCTAGGCCTAATTAAATTGGTTTTAACCATTAAGAAGACAAGTCGGCCCTGCCCAGGGAAGAGACATCTTTCCAGCACATGCCAGCTTGTATTAATAATGGAAGTCAACGCCTCATTATCTCACTCACTCATTTGATCATCAAGTGTGCAAGTTTGGTGGCTGCATTTGGGAGAAGAGGGAAGAGAGAGGCGCATTTCTCAGTGTTGGATATTCTCTAGTGTTTTGGTTTATTGTCTTGGCATTGTATTGGCTATCTATATTAAGGAATTTTTTGCTTGGTTTTCTCCCCCATGAGGGTTTCCCAGGATAAATGTTGTGTATCTTGTGATTTTTTTTCTCTCAGTGATCCTACCTATGCTATTGTTATCTAGTAAATTGAAAAGAAACCTAATAATATCTCAAAACTTAACATGGAATCAGAGCTAAGATGATGAGAGCACCTTTCAATGGATAAGCAAAAACGCCATTGTTGTTGTACAAGAAAATTAGGTCTTTTTGTTGGAGAGGAATTTTTTGGTCGTATAAGAAAAGTGTTCCCTACCCTAGTGAATATTTTGTCAACTTGAGCGCACATTTTCAATAGATAGAGCCTCCAGAAAGAAACCCTAGTTTTTTACTGGTACCAGAAAACCAGAAGTACCAGAAAACCAGAAAAACCAGGAAACCAGAACCAGTACCAGAAGTACGAGTCTAAATTTCTACAAGCTCAGTTTCAAGGGGTAAAATTTGGATTTTCATAAATCTGGCTGCACCATCTTACTCAACTCATCTCGGCACATCTAGCCCCTGGATCAAAATTTCAAAATTTGAAGTTTGAAAAATTAAGGTTTTCTCATAAAACACTAAGTTACAGTTAAAGTACTAGTTGCAATTACAGCTGCAGTTCCAATTGCATTGAAAGATTTTGTAAAGTGTTGTCCAACCTTAAATTTGAAACACCTCTGAAGTTTTGAAGGTTTTTTACCTATCACCGCTGCTATCGGATGGTACCACCACCCGTAGATACTATCAGATGTATGTACTTACATATGTTTCAACTATATTATTCTAAGGGGTACTTGCAGGAGAAAGGATCTCCTATCATAGATTCAGAAGGATCTCAGATCCAAAATACTCAGAAGACTAATGCACCCCAGGTTTGATTATTTTGATATGCATCTATTTGTTATGACATTATTTTGACCTTATGAACATTTAGGTGGTATGTTGAAATCATACTAACCATTGGTCAAAATTATCAAGGTTGATTAAAGTTGAGTTTATAGAGCTTATTCTCTAACTTAGATTTCTATCAAGATAACATATTGTCTTAGTACATAAGACAGGTTGAATAAAGCACTTGTCATCTTGAGTGAAGGAGACTTGAAAGAAAAGAAACACACTCATTCTTGAGGACAAAACTACATGTTCCAGTTTTGATGGATTAAGTTGATAAGATTCAAAGTTGCACATGACAAGTTGATAACTACCACTTTACAAGTAAACACTATAGTTGAGGTAGAAGTCTTTGAAAAGTATTATACTTGGTAGCATGTGAGCATATTGAGATAAATGCTTAATGTAATCATTTACTAGATACAACTAACATCTCCTCTAGGAGAAACTTCTTGTGTCAGTTCCAGGTTACCTTGGGTGAATGTTTGATCACAACACTAGAAGAGTGTCGATCTCATTTTGTACTGTATTTCTTACTTTTGATCTTTGTTTCAGACAGGTCACAAGTGAAATCTCTAAAGGAACTATTGTAACGAGTACTCGTGCTATTGTTTTATTTACTATTATCAAAAGAGTATTATTCTTGCTTGTTGTTTTGTTGACCTTGTTTCAGGTCATAGGTGATAACCTTGAGGAAGCTATAGTGAAGGTTGCAGAATACAACAAATTAGATGAGACATGAAGAAGAATATGTACATAACCATATACATTCATGTACCAAAGAAGATGAAGAAGAATCTATCTTTTGAAATACATAGTATCTCATATGAATATTGATTGTAAGGAGAAGAAGGCTCCAAAGATGACCAAACATTAGAACAAGAACTCACAGTAGACTTGTTCAAAGGATAATGAAGCCACCTTGACAGGAAGCGGAATTCACTTGAATTTTGACTCGGATTTTCATATTTAGACTTGGTATTCAACACCAAGTATACCCCATAAGAGATGATGAAGTCCTTGTAGACTAAGAAGAAATCGGGAGTAAGCTTGATCTCAGAAAGGATCAGATGAAGAAACAACTTCCAGGACTAGGAGACAGATGCCATGAGAAGACTAGATCATAGCTTCATAAACTTCTAGGAGATATGAAATCTCCTGGGAAGATTCCATTGTTTCAGTGACAAAGAAGGAAGTCAATCAGAAAGACTAGAATATGGATTTTTCCATGAGTCTAGAAGAGAAGTCAGTATTAACTTCCAAGATTGATCTAACAAATCAAGCATGTTGCAGATGTACAAATCATGATGAGTGTCCAAAGGATTCTCCCAGCAAAAGGGAGAAGAGTATGACGAGACACTTACTCCAGTAATTGAAGAAATAGTTCTAGTATTCATGAAGACAACTAGAACAACCATGATTCATATATAGTATGAGACGGAGGGGGAGAAATCCCCATATTTAAAATTGAGTGGTGGTTGGTGAAGTACATTAGTTGGGTCATGGAGACATGACTACAATAAAAGATAGAGTTACCTCCATGAAAGAAGAAGAGCTACATTCAGTATAAGTTATTGAGCCACTCTTAGCTTCAGATGAAGTTGTTGCCATGATGGAGTAGAGGAGTTACTCTCTAATTTCAGCAGTCACGGAGAGAATGGAGAAACCATTCTCAGCTTCAAAGAAGGTGCATGTGCAGAGTCTCAGTTCCAGAAGGAACAGTTGCAGAAAGAGGAGAGGACATACTCTCAGGAAGTGAGACAGATAATGCTTTGCAGAGCACATAAAGCTAGCACATGATTGTGCATATTGAGTTGCAGCTGAGCAAGTGTACCAGATTGGTACAATGTAATGAGAAAATTTGGTTTGAAGTTGAAGATAGAAAAACTCAGGTCTGCAAGTTGAAGAAGGATATGTACAGGTTGAAGCAAGCTCCTAGATCTTGATATGGCATAATTGACAGTTTCCTGGCGAGCTTGGGTTTTACCAAGAGTAAAATTGATTATAACATTTACCTAAAGGTTATGAATGATGAGCCAGTGATGTTGCTACTATATGTAGATGATGTATTCTTGATAAGATGAAGAAAATCTCATCACAGATTGCAAAAGAAACTCACTACAAAGTTTGATGAAAGACCTAATGCATTATTACTTAGGTTTCGAAGTTTGGCAGAGCCTAGAGAAGATCTTCCTTAACCAAGGGAAGTATGCAGTTGAAATATTGAAGAGGTTTGATATGTTGGAGTGTAAATCCATGAACGCACCCATGGAAACAAAGTTGAAGCTCCTGGTTGATACTTCGTCAGAATTGGTTGATGCTATGTTGTACAGTCATATTATTGGTTTGGTAATGTATCTGACAGATACTAGGCCAGATATATGTTTCTCCTTGTGTTAGTATCTCGTAGAAACTAGATGTTTTCACCTTGATGATGCAAAAAATGTGATGAGATACCTTAAGGGTACATTGAGTTTTGGTCTATGTTATAATAGAGATCATGACTTCATAGTGAGTGGTTATACTGATTTAGATTGGGTTGGAAGTGTCTCTTACAAAAAGAGCACCTCAGGATGTTGTTTCATTCTAGGGACAACCATGATCTCGTGGCAAAGTAGGAAGAAATCAAGTATTTCTCTCAACATGACAGAAGTGGAATATATTGCAGCATGTTCTACCAATGGTGAAGTCATATGGTTTCGGATGTTGTTGACAGATCTATTTGATCTGGAGATGGAAGCCACCGTGATTCTATGTGATAACCATAGTTGTATAAAGATGTTGTGTTCCATGATGAGTCTAAGCACATAGAGATATGGTATCACTTCATTCGTGATATGGTGCAGAGAGGAACCATAAAGCTCCATTATGTTGGCACAGATGAATAGGTTGTTGATGTATTGACCAAGCCTTTGTCATGTGTAAAGTTTAATCACTTTTGAGACAAGCTTGGTTTAGTCCGAAAGGACCTCCCTCGAAAGGGAGAGTAGTGTTGATGCCAGCCTAGTGCTGAAGATTTCCAACTTCGTGCCAATGTTGTTGTGATGCCAGCCTAGTGCTGAAGATTTATAGCTTCATGTTTATGTTGTGTGATTCCAGACTCGTGATGAAGATTTCCAGCTTCATGCGGATGTTGTTGTGATGTCAGCCTAGTGTTGAATATTTCCAGCTTTGTATTGATGTTGTTGAGATGCCAGCCTCGTGCTGAAAATTTCCAGCTTCGTGTTGATGTTGTTGTGATGCCAGCTTTGTGCTGAAGATTTCCAACTTCGTGTTGATGTTGTTGAGATGTCAGCTTCGTGCTAAAGATTTTCATCTTCGTGCTGATGTTGTTGAGATGCCAGCTTTGTGTTGAATATTTGTAGCCTAGTGTTGATGTTGATGATGCTCCAGCCTTCGTGTTGTGATGTTGTTGTTGTTGATGTTGTATTAGCCTTGTGTTATTATTGATGATGATGACGTATTAGTGTTATACTAATCCATGTTGATGCAGATGATGATGATTCCATTCCATCTCCTTGTTGTGGATGATGATATTGATGATGAGAAAAAATTCAAATGATTTAGATATATGTTAGTTAGTGTTCCATATGTTGTTGATGTTGTTTCCCTCCCTCTCTCCTGATGATATTGTAGAATACCCTTCTTGTTAAGGGGGAGTGTTGAAATATTGTAACTGCAAAGAGTATTCTATTTATTATTGAGTTATTATTCATCTTACAATCCCCTTTTGTGAATTGATCATGTCGGGCATTGGAATTGACCAAATCCCCTTTTGTGGATTGTTCAACCTCTAATTGTATTATGCAAATTAAAAAGTCGAACCCTAGGCCTAATTAAAGTGGTTTTAACCACTAAGAAGACAAGTTGGCCATGCCCAGTGAAGAGACACATTTCCAGCGCTTGCCAGCTTGTATAAATAAAGGAAGCTCGCACCTCATTATCTCACTCACTCATTCGCTCATCAAGTGCATAAGTTTGGTAGATGCATTTGGGAGAAGAAGGAAGAGAGAGGCGCATTGCTTAGTGTTGGATATTCTCTAGTGTTTTGGTACTTGATATTATTAAGACATTTAATTACTATATTTGTGACTATTGAGCAAGAGTTTGACTTGTCAATTGTCCTCTCTGATGGATAGATGTATGAGACATAAATTTTAATATATTTAATGCAGGAAAAAAGTGGAACAACCGGGTTAAAAGTAACTGACTATGACTCCATGAGAGGGGAACATGTTTGAGTTAATTCAGAGCTGATTTTTACAAGTGTCAGAAGTGAAGTTTTGTCACTAGCAACCCCTAAAATTAGGTATTTGTAAAGCTACTAATTTCCAAGGAGGGAAATGATTTGAAGAAAATTCATAGGCAAATAAAAGGGATAAATACAGCATATGTGGGAGGCAAGACACTTCTTAGTATGTTGTGGAAAAAGGACATTTGTTGTGTGAGCACTTTTGTGTTAGGAAAATTATTTGTTGAACTATACAAAGGTACTTTTGGCGAATGAGTGGAGCTCAGTTCGCCCTTATGGAGTCATGGTCAGGCTAGGGGGTGATCAGGACAAGTAAACATGGTTGTTCTACATCTACAGTTGGGTGAAACGTGTAAATTCCATTTGTTTCCATCTTGACTGTGTTACAGATATGTATCTTATTTGATCAATGACTACTCATGTTGGATTATTGATTTTCATGTAGCTACAGAATTTGTTCTATATAGATGTATGTATACCACAGAAGTAAAAATAGTTACTTTCATTATTCATGGCTTCTTTAATATGGAATTATGCATTTTAGTTATAAATCATGAGAAATGGGATGTTAAAACATTTTGTATAGTTCCATGAAACTTTAAAACTCTGGAAGTTGCCATGCAACGGTAGTATAATGTCTAAGCATCTCACAGCTATGGAATACCTGGAAGAGTTTATGCATTAATAGATGGGAGTGAATATTTTTTTAAATCTATAGAAATGGGTGAATCAATTTTTTTGTTGATACAATATGAATGCATAAAGAAGACCATGGAAATTCTTGTAAAAACTACAGAATTAAACAATGAGGAATTAA
>ML794120.1:178842-209549 GCA_009831015.1 Picea engelmannii
CCCCCCCCCCCCCCCCCCTAACTAAAAATTTGGTTGAGTTTTTAGTTAACTTAACTAATGAAGTAGTTCAACTACTTCAACCAATTCTAATTTGCTTGAAAGAAAAAGGAAAGGGAGGAACAAGAGGAGGATAAAAGGAGAAGCATACTAAGGTTTTCTCTTGAGTTTGTGTTGAGATAGCTCAATTTTCATTCATTCCTTAATTGATCATAAGCCTAATTCTTTTTTATGATAGCATGATCTTATTGTAGACAACAAAATTTAGGGTTGAATTACATCATTCAGACACTTGTTTTTCAGAGGTGTTGATCTATATTTGATATTCTGTGTAGACTTGTTTGTTTGTGAATTAGTTTTCATGAATGACAAAGGCTATTGTGCAAAGTAGAGTGGGAAACAATCTGTGGAAAGTTGATCCAGCTTTTAGAGTTCAGTATTTTATTTTCTGTCAGAGGTCCTTTTGTATGTTCCATCGGGGATGTCTCAGTTTGACTTTGGTCCAAAAATTCTTCACGAAATTTTGTAAAGAGAATGACTCTTTGATGAATTGGAATGAAATAAAGGATTTCTTTATGTCTCATATGTCTTGATTATCATCTTGGTGTCTTTACTTCTGTCTCTACATTTATTTCAGCAATTGTTATATTCAGAAAATCATATAAATAATGCATTTTCCAGCAAGCTTTTATTTATAAAAGACTAGCCTAAGCACTTGTAATCAATACTTATGAGTTAGGATATTATTTTTTATGGATATAAACATAGGGTGACATTCCCGTCTATTTTTCTTTAGCCAAGCAGAATTTGAAAATTCTTGAGTAAGATCATTTCATATATTTTCCTCAACACCTTTCTCTAGTTAAACTTTTGTTTATCGCATCAACCAAATTCTTTCCAAACTGCAATGCATAGATAAGGACCTTAGTATGGACAAAGAGTTTATTCAAGGATGTTAAAAATAAAGAACTTAGCAAAAGATCGCAAGACTTATCTTAAAGTCATGTAGCGAACCTGGTCCCTATACCATTCCTTCCTGTGGGAAAACACAACCAGTAAATGCTTGAGAAACCATTACTATCTATAAAAGAATTTAAAGGGTAGTATTACTTTTATTTTAAAAAAAATTCAAAGATTAATACTTGCATCGTCCAATGTAAGGTGAACAAGATGGAACATAGTAGGTGTCGAGAAGGTTGGTTTGCACAAATCTAATGGGTCCCCTCGAAAAACAAAGGGACCCATCATTAAACTTTTATCCGCATGAACTTATTCAAGAATATAAATAAAAGAAAAGAAAAACAAAGGGTCCTTTTCTTTAAATACATTGTGTAAATTATTTAAAAAGAGACAGTTACCCTCAAGTTAACTATTACAATGTTCAAGAGGAAAATCATATCTATCCTGATCGCACACTGTATCAAGATTGAATGAAGTGTTACAGAGACCGCAATATCAAATGAGGAAAGGGTCTCCAAACATAACTACCAAAATGAATTTGAAAACCGCCTTCACATAGAGTATACAAAGCATATAATCTAGGGTATTCTTGCAACATACTAAGCATAATATATATAACATCGTTGAGTGTTATTGTAACTATAAGAAACACCAAAGTACTGACGGTAATGACAAGATAGTGGGTGGGTGTTCCCTTAATCCTCGATATATTCTGGTAGAGACATATTGTTTTAAACAAAATCCGGCTATAGATTTAATGTTGGGAATGCTCAAAAATTACAAAATATATCCATCCACCTTTTCAATGGAAAAACTTAGACAAAAACTCGAAGACTCAACCCTTAACTAGCGAAAGGAAGTATTCTTTTATTACTATTCTCCTGTTATTTATAGAAAAAACCCATCTCTATTCCTACCCATCTGCATTTGAGTTCTAGAATTCCAACACCAGAACTTGAGGATTATAGAAGCGTTCTTCTTTCAACAAACAAAAAAATAAATAAGGATAAAATTCTTATGTACGTATGAATGTAGTTCTTTTTGGAACACAACATGAGAATTAATATTATTTACTGTAACACACCCACGATGGGGCAGAATAAAATAAAATAAACAATATATAAATTTCTTCTTCCTCAAATAGTTGATTTCTCCATTCATGGTCTCTAATCCTGGGAAATGGAAGTCAGGGAAGAACCTCAAATGCACTTAACAAACCCTCTTTCCCTTAAAGCGCAGGTTGTATGGAACCCACAACTTCCTCCTTTACGCCTTTAAGCTTCAACATATTTAGGCGCTAGCTCTCCGGGCTAAGTCCCTTCCTTGATGTGACCAAGGCTGTGACCAGTGGCTAAATCGAAAGGCGCGTCGCGATTTCGCGTATTGTGTCTTACGAAATTCACTTGCTCATCCTTCCCTCAAAATGAGCCAACGGCCCAGATCTCTCATTGAGCCAACAACTCAGATCAAATCACAATTTTGTGTTTCACGAGTTCCCAGAACTCTACTTTTGACTTCCTGAGTTGCGGACTCTCGATAAGACTAGATCTACGGTCTATGATCTTCCTTCGATCGACGGCTGCGATCAAGTCGCAATTTTGCATTTCGCGACTTTGGAGGTTGGTTCACCTCTCTTCTTCCGATTCTCTATCTCCTGATATTTGTGATCGTCAGATCGATGGCTCACCACTCCCCATGATCTAATGGCTCAGACCAAATCATGATTTCGCCTTTTGCGAGTTCTCACAACTCCACCCTTTGACTTCCCTGAGTCATGAGTCAGCGAAATGTTGACCTCTCGCCACGTGTCCTCCTGGATGGACGGTTCGGATGATTTTGAGGCTTTGGAACCCCGTTCCTCTCGTGTACCCTCAAGGCCTATCGTTAGTGCACTTTACCTTGATTGGGTGACCACGATTCTCTTACGCTCAGATTAAACGGCTGAGATCTGTTCTCCTCTGCACTTACTCCTCGTTGTTTGGACTATGATCTAACGGTCCAGATCTTTCACGATGATCTATCCAAGGATCATTGTAGCTCCTCCTCCTAAGATTTCACTTTCTTCCTTGGCTAGGAAGATCTCATATGTTTCAAAGGTATCAACCTTCAATTTACTCCCTGTGAGCCCTGATGAATGGGTCTCGACTCCCACTTTCCCTCCCGAGCTTACAAACTTAATACAAGTTCGCCTCTTGGACCTCATCTGCGCTTCGGAAAGGTTCTAATCTCTTCTGAGATTGGTTCTTAGGGGATTTTGAATTCCCGCATACTCTTGCATTAATCTGCTCACGTCAGATCGACGGTCCATGACCTTCCTTGATCCAACGGACTAGAGTAAATCGTAATTTCGGGTTTTGGGAGTTTAGTCACGCCAACGTATGAATCTCCCGATGTGAGAATCCCCGATATCGCCAATCCGACAGTCAGGGAGGGTCTCGATAGATCCTTAGATCTACGATCCAGATCACATCGCAATTTCAGGTTTCGGGAGTTTAGTCGCGCCAACATGCAAATCTCTCGATGTGTGAATCTCCGATATCGCCAATCTAACGATCAGGGAGGGTCCCGATAGATCCTTAGATCTACGGTCCAGATCACGTCTCAATTTTGGGTTTCAGGAATTTATTCGTGACAACGTGCGAATCTTGCGAAGTCTGAAGGGGTCGAGGCATTAATGCCCACGTTCCTTCCTCAAATCTAACAGTTTTGATGGACCACAGATCTTCCCAAACGGATCTAGTCTGTTCAAATTCCAAACGAAAGGATACTCCCTTTTGATACTTGAACTTCTCGCAATCCCTCCCAAGCTTCGTCGGTTATGAAGGATTTAAGAGCGTTACGTTCTTTCTCTTGGACTTAACACATAGAAGGATCTTCGGCGCAACTATTGTGCTCCTTCGTCAGGTATAGGACTTAAGGGGTTCTGGGTTTTTGCTTACCTCATAGAGAACCTGTGCATATCTGCACTACCTCTCTTGAGTTTAATAGACTCTGTCTTCGCAGGGATTGCAGGATTCAACCTCTGCATTCAGGGAAGTACTCACTAGACTCTAGAACGGTGATGAAATTCCCTGGGGAAAGCGCCTTCAAGTGATTAAACCGGAGTGCATGGAACTCCAAGAAGAATTATAGGCTCTCAAGGAAATAAATGCATAATCATAAATTAATCATTTAATACAGAGAAATAAACCCTTCTAGACATGTAAATACTCACGTGCATCCATTATTTGCAATTCAAAAGAATAAGGCAAGAAAAAACTTATCAGTACCATTGAGTGTGATGCAACTGTTGAAAGGGGTGTTTGTTTCCACCCAACCATAGGTTCAATCACTCCCAATGGATTTATCACTAGTCACCCCCGAGCTTAGGCCATGATGATTTGAGATTCAATATCTCACTTCCAACTCAACGAAAATTAGGGACAAAGGTTACTCTCCTTCTCCCTATATAGGAATAGATGAGGATGAAGGTTACTCTCCTTCTCCTGACTCGATCTCTATCTTTTGTGATCAAAACTCACTTTCTCTTTCAATCCTTGCTCGGAACTAAGATTTTTCGCTCTTATCCCTCCCCCTGCCCACACCACGCTTCCTTTATTGCCTTCCTCAACAAGATTGTGTGTGGCTCGAAATCCCAGTCCATGGTCAGGTCCATAATCCCTACAGATGGGTGGTCCGCCCCATCCCCTCATTAACTCTTTAGGAGGACTTCCCACCTACCAACCTAACTGTAATTCATTTTGGGTCAGAGGGTTGTTCTAATCTTGAGCAATTAAGACCAGCATAGTACTGGTTCAGTGGAGGTTAACGAAACCATTCTGGGTCCCCTCCACCGTCTTTTCATTAGCAATCGTGGTCTCTCTTAGCACATCCCCTTCTCAGCAGTCATGCAACACGTTTCCATTATATATTAATATAACAGGATTTACATTCATCGACCTTCATACAAAGGTCCACCAAATCAAACATTCACACTTTGAGTTTTCCATAGTTCCTAGCCAATAAAGTTATATTTACAGACTGGGGGAAACTGGGTGTTACAATTCCCTCCCTCTTAAAGGAATCATCATCCTCGATGTTCTATCTATCAACATAATATGTATGTACAGAAGTAAACAAAATCGGATATTCATGTCTCATGGCATCTTCCATTTCCCACGTAACCTCATCTGGGCCAAAGTGTTTCCATTGCACCTTGACCTGTGCAATGGTTCGGTTCCTTAGTGATGTTTACTTTCTGTCTAGTATGCATTGGGGTTCTGGCAGGAATTCTCCCTTTAGATCCACCTAGATCACAGACCAGTTAATTATATGATTAGAATCATGTACATATTTCTTCAATAATGAAACATGGAAAACATTGCGTGCCTTTACTGTGGGAGGAAGTGCTATCCTATAGGATACAGGTCCCACTCTATCTAAGACTTCAAAGGGTCCACAATACTGAGGTTCCAACTTGCCACAAGCTCCCACTCTCAGAGAACTCTTTCGGGGTCTAACTCTGAGATAGACATGGTATCCGTCTTTGAACTCTCGGGGAGTTCTCTTTCTGTCAGTCCTGAGAAATTTTCATATTTTACCTTATCTACGCTACTTGTTGTTCCATTTCTTTCAGCATGTCGGGTTAGATTGTAATTCTGCCCACTGGATAACTCCAGTTGATTGGAATATTTCACTGTCTACCATAGAGCACTTCAAAAGGGCTCATCTTCAAGGATTCTTGATAACTGTTTTTGTAGGCAAACTCTACCAATGGTAGGTAGTCTTCCCACTTCTTAGGTTGATGCATTACATGCATCCTTAGCATGTCCTCTACTATTTGGTTCACTCTTTCTGTCTGTCCATCGGTTTGAGGGTGATAAGTTGTGTTGAATAGTAGTTTTGTCTCCAGATCGACCATTAGGGATTTCCAAAAGTTTGAAGTGAACTTGGTATCTCGGTCAGATACAATTTCCTTGGGCATGCCATGTAGTCTAAATATCTCCTTCATGAAGATGTTGGCAATATCTATGGCCTTGCAAGTTGATTTGATAGGAGTGAAATGAGAAGACTTACTCATTTTTTCCACCATGACCATGATGGCATCATTTTTCTTGGTCAACTTTGGTAATCTGGTGATGAAATCCATGGAGATGGTTTCCCATTTCCATTCTGGGATCGGTAGAGGCTGTAATAATCCTCCTGGATGTCGGTGCTCTACCTTAACTTGTTGGCATTCTAGGCACGTAGCTATATAATTAGCTATGTCCTTCTTTAACCCAGGCCAATAGAATTGTTTCTTAGTGGCCGTGATCATCTTCTGATATCCTGGGTGACCAGTATATGGTCTCTTATGCAATTCATCCATTATGAACCTCTTCAAGTTGTCACGGTTCGGAATATACAATATGTTTTTGTAAGTCAACAGCCCTTCCTTGAGCATTTGGTAGCCTTTGTACTTTAGTCCTGCAGGCTCTTGTCTTAGGTATGAGGTCACGATCTTGAAGAATGCATTTGTCTTTTGTGCATTTCTTACTCTTTCCCTGACATCCGTTTCATAGGTGCTTACTGCTACCAGATGAATTGTTTTTATACTTCTTCTAAGGGCATCGGCCACCCTATTTTCCTTTCCTTTGATGTGTTTTATTTTGAAATCAAACTCACTTAGGAGATCCATCCACCTAGCTTGCCTGGCGTTGAGTTTTGTTTGATCAAATAGGTGCCTCAGCCCATAATGGTCTATCATAAGCATAAATCTCCTTCCCAGGAGGTAGTGCCTCCACATTTTTAAAGCATGTACTATGGCATCCAACTCTAGGTCATGGGTCACATAATTGATCTCATGTTCATTCAATTTTCGAGACGCATAGGAAATTACACGTCCTTCTTGCATAAGGACTCCTCCGAGTCCTTCCCTGCAGACATCTGTACATATGAAGAAATCATTATCCGGGTCTGCAATATTTAGCACGGGTGCATGGGTCAGGAGGTATTTCAGTTCATGATATCTTTCTTCGCATTTTGACGTCCAAATGAATTTAATCCCCTTTTTCTGAAGGGCAGTGATTGGACAACCAATCTTGGAAAACCATTTTATGAACCTTCCATAGTATCCTGCTACGCCCATGAAGGACCTAATATCATATACATCTTTCGGGGTAGGCCATTCCATAATGGATTTGATCTTGTCAGGGTCTACTGCCACTCCTTCCTTAGATAGGACATGGCCTAAGTAATGGACTTGCTTCTGAAAGAAATCGCACTTGCTAAACTTAGCGTAGAGCTGATGCTCTCTTAGTACTTGAAGTACGAGTCTAAGATGTTCTTCGTGCTCCTCCCTGTTCTGGGAGTAGATTAGGATATCATCAATGAAAACCAACATAAATTTGTCCAGGAATTTGTTAAGTACATTATTCATTAATCACATAAAAGTGGCGGGGGCATTGGCTAACCCAAACGGCACCACCAAGAATTCATAGTAACCATACCTCGTCCTGAAGGTTGTTTTGTGGATTTCTTCATCTTTAATCCAAACTTGATGGTAGCCATACCTCAAGTCAATTTTCGATAAGATGGTAGCACCTCCCAGTTGGTCGAACAGGTCATCGATTCTGGGTAAGGGGTATTTGTTCTTTATGGTTTCCTTATTGAGTTGTCTGTAATATATGCATAGATGGAGAGTGCCATATTTCTTCTTCAGAAACAGGATGGGCGTCCCCACGGAGATACACTAGGTCAGATGTAGCCTATGTCCATCATTTCCTTTAGTTGTAGCTTGATCTCAACCAGCACTGGCGTGCTCATCCTATATGGCGCTCTAGATGTTGGTACCGCTCCTGGTGTAAGCTCTATCGAGAAATCAATATCCCTTCTTGGAGGTAGACCTGGTAATTTTTTGGGGAACACATCCTTATATTCTCTTAATATGGGGTGGTCCTCTGGGTTTGGTTTGTCATCCTCAACAGATTCCAACACCTATATTGCATATAAGGACCACCCTTTTCTGCAATACTTCTTCATTTGAAGGGCCGATATTTGTCTCACTGAGACAGGCTTTTAAATCCCTTGGAGGGTCATTGTTCTCCCTTCTTCGTTTACACATTATAATTTTTTATGATAACAGTCCACTTTAGTTTTATAAGCAGCCAACCAATCCATACCAATCAACAAGTCATACGAACCTAGGGGAAGTACGTTAAGGGTCTCTCGGGTGGGCAATCCACCCATGATGAATTGACTGGCTGGTATGGCCTTTGCCACCTTTCTTTTGGTCCCAGTGGCTAATTGCACCAACCATGGTTTAACATATCTAATTGGTTGCAGTTTAAACTTATCAATAGCCTAAGGGGCCACATAACTCAAATTAGAACCTAGATCAATTAAAATAGAAACTAGATGGTTGGCGATCATACCTTCCAGTTCCATTACTGAAGCTTGGTGGTCGGCTTGATTATTGTCCAGGGTTGCATAGATTCGTGGCATGCTCCTAGCCACATCATTGATGGTGGTAGCTTCTTGGATATTGTAGACCCCCTTACTATTTTGTTGTATGTGTGGGAAGTCCCTCAATATATGATTTTCTCCACAACCCCTGCATTTTAAGGGTTCCTTCTTTAGGTTAGCGGTCTTTGTTGGGACTGTCTGAAAAGGTTTATTTCCACTTTGAGAGGGTAAATTTCGCTGATATACACTTCTAGAAAGAAGGCTCCCCTTAGAATCTTTTCCATAGTTCTTAAATATTGAGGAGTTAAACCTTTTCTTCTGGAATCTTGAACTACTCTTCTTCTTCCAGTCCTCGTGTGGTCTTGTCTTGCTTCCAAACTATTCATAACAATACCTCGCCTTCCGGATATCTTCTTCTAAGGTCCTAGGTTCGTCGAACTCAATCCTATCCCAGTAGGTCTGAGGTAACCCACTAATGAACCGCTGCATTTTTTCTTTTTCGTCTTTTATGTAGGGTACATACCTCGGTAGTTCAAGGAATTTATTGACAAATTCCTCTATGGTGAGTTTTCCCAGCACGAGCTCATAGAATTCCTTAGTTTTCCCATCCATGTATTTTTCTAACAGATATTGCTTCCTGAAGTATTTCTCAAACTGTTTCCATGACAAGTCCTTCTCATGGACTCCTTTCACATTCCTAAGGTATCCCACCATATGGAATCCTTTCCATTCAGGTTGAAGATGGCTATTCGAGCCTTCAAGTTTTCAGAGTAGTCATGGACTCTGAAATACTTCTTTAAACCAAGTAGCCAAGCTTCTGCCTCTTCTCCCTTCATAATCTCTCCATAGAAAGAGGGTGGTTTGGCTTTCTTGAACTCTTCATGACTATGGGTTTTGGAACGCTTATGTTTCTTTCCTTTCCTGTGAGGATGTGAGTCGGCCCTGCTACTAGAATATCCTTCGGAGTTGTCAGCTTCCTTTCCAGAGGACTCTCCCGATGAGTGTCCCCTGCCTCCAGGTTGGACCTTCTTCGCAGTACTTCTCCCAGTGGAGTCACTTATGGAATCATGTTTTCGGGTCTCAGGTGGACTCTGACTTCTCTTCTTGTGTTTTCAATCTGCATGACTGGTTGTGGGTTCATGCTGCAGTTGCCTTTGTATGTCAGATAATCTTTGTAGCAAGATTGCGTTAATTTTTGTTTGTTTCTCTTGCTCCTTTATCAATCTCTTGTTGCCAGCCTTGAAACTCTGTAACTCAGCCCTGAGGCTCCTTACAGTTTCAACCATATCTAGAGGGGTTTCCACCACCCTCCTTTCGTCAAATTCTTTGTCTCTATTGTGGGAGCCATTCCCCACTTCATGACACGTCACCATCCTTTGGATTTTTCCCATGATTTACTGACTGATCGAGTGTTGACAAAAAAACTTATTGTTAGCTAACAGTCTATTAGTTCATGAACAATACATGGTTCAATTTCTTAAATGCATACACACAGTAGAAAGTTTCATTCCTTTCTTTAATAACATTTTTAAATCATACTTTTTAAGAAAGAGGTAAGGTAGAGTGTCATTCTTTTAAAAGTAATCTAAATAGAGTTTTTAAGTGACTCGTCTGTGAGCCCAAGTAGGTCAAGTGTTGTAACCATGCTCTGATAGCATTTTGTAACACACCCACAATGGGGCAAAATAAAAATAAAAACAATATAAATTTCTTCTTCCTCAGATAGTCAATTTCTCCATTCATGGTCTCTAATCCTGGGAAATCGAAGTTAGGGAAGAACCTCAAATCCACTTAACAAGCCCTCTTTCCCTTAAAGCATAGGTTGTATGGAACCTGCGGCTTCCTCCTTTATGCCTTTAAGCTTCAACATATTTAGGCGCTAGCTCTCCGAGCTAAGTCCCTTCCTTGATGTGACCAAGGCTGTGACCAATCACCAAATCGAAAGGCATGTCGCGATTTCGCGTCTCGCGTATTCACGTCTTATGAAATTCACTTGCTCGTCCTTCCCTCAAAATGAGTCGATGGTCCAGATCTCTCCTTAATCCAACGGCTCAGATCAAATCGTGATTTCGTGTTTTGCGAGTTCCCAAAACTCTACTTTCGGCTTCCTGAGTTGCGGACTAGCGATAAGACTAGATCTACAATCTACGATATTCCTTCGATTGACAGTTGTGATCAAGTCGCAATTTCACATTCCGCGACCTTGGAGGTTGGTTCACCTATGTTCTCCCGATTCCCGATCTCCCAATATTTGTGAGCATCATATCAACGGCTTAGCAATCCCCATGATCTAATGGCTCAAGTCAAATCATGATTTCGCAAGTTCTCACAACTCCACCCTTTGACTTCCCTAAGCCATGAGTTGGAGAATTGTTGACCTCTCGCCATGTGTCCTTCTGGATGGACGGTTCGGATGATTTCGGGGCTTTGGAACCCCGTTCCTCTCATGTACCCTCGAGGCCTATCGTTAGTGCACTTTACCTTGATTGGGTGGCCATGATTCTATTACACTCAAACTGAACAGCTGAGATCTATTTTCCTCTGCGCTTACTCCTCGTTGTTTGGACTATGATCTGACAGTCCAGATCTTTCACGATGATCGATCCAATGATCACTGTAGCTCCTCCTCCTAAGATTTCCCTTTCTTCCTTGGATGGGAATATCTCATATGTTTCAAAGGTCTCGACCTTCAATTTACTCCATGTGAGCCCTGATGTATGGGTCTCGACTCCCACTTTCCCTCATGAGCTTATGAACTTGAGACAAGTTCTCCTATTGGACCTCATATGTGCTTCGAAAAGGCGCTTATCTCTTCTGAGCTTGGTTCTTAGGCGATTTTGAATTCCCACATACTCTTGCGTTAATGTGCTCACGTCAGATCGATGGTCCATGACCTTCCTTGATCCAACAGACCAGAGTACATCGCAATTTCGACTTTCGAGAGTTTAGTTGCACAAACGTGCGAATATACTTATGTGAAAATCCTCGATCTCACCAATCCGACGATCAAGGAGGGTCCCAATAGATCCTTAGATCTATGGTCTAGATCACGTCGCAATTTCAGGTTTTGGGAGTTTAGTCACGCCAACGTGCGAATCTCCCGATGTGCAAATCTTCGATCTTGCCAATCCGACAATCAAGGAGTGTTGTGAGGGAAATCTCCTTATGGACTAGAAAAAAGGGTTATGCTTTGCATGCAAATATGACCAAGAAAAAAATCTACTTTCTACCTTCGTCCCCAGACTTAAATCCCATTTCCTTTTAGTAAAAACATGGCTAGATCAACCTACCTTGTTCCAGGCGTTCAATGTCGATCCCTTGTCATGCTTGATTACTTGTTCGCAGTTCTCCTTCCAAAGCTGACCTGCACACAAGACAAACAACAACTACACATGCATTTTACCTATAGACTAACAAGTTAGAGATTAAAATATTCACTTAACAAACTATGAATAACTCATGAATTGGGACGGGAAAAGCATTTTCTTTATTACTTTGAATGAGTCAACTTACAAAAAGTCAAGACCGGCCACCGCTCCGCGAACCTGATCCCGAACTCCTCTTCAACTGTCCTCCAACTTTTTTGCTTAGTATCTCTTCTGGCACAAGGATGGCTAAAGGGTTGGGACAATGGGAATATGCAAATGGGCAGAGTTTCTTTGCTATCTTTTTCCTTCTCCAAATGGGGCCCCTAGCCCTTCTTTTATAGGCTAGAAGAATCTAGGTATTTGGACGAACCCTCAGCCATGCTGTTGGTTGTGGAGCCTGATTATCTTCTTGATTCAGAGGTCCTTGCTTTCAGTCGTGTTTATACCCCATGAAGTATTTACACCCCAGAAGTATGTACACTCTTCCACACGGGGGAGTGCAGAGGGGGGGTACCCCCTCTGCGGGGTACGGGGGGTCCATCCCCCCGGCTGGGGGGTCTGGGGGCAAGCGGGCCCCCGAAGAAAAAATTGCCTTGTAAAAGTATATTGTAATTTCATTGTAAATCTGGACCGTTCATTATAAGGTCGCAGATCTAACGGTAGAGATTATGTTAGGGTTTTTTGCCCTAGAAGGCAACCCTCGTTTATGAGGGAAATGTATCGCGGCTATGATTGATGGTGAATATTGTATTCTGAGAGAGGAGATTGTGAGAGAAGGAAGAGGAAGTTACAGCGGGTTTTGTTGTAGGTTGTATCCCTTCATTTGTTGGATAATAATAAAGGAAGGACCTGGCAATTTCTCTGGTGGACGTAGCCCACACTGGGTGAACCACGTAAATCTGTGTCTCTCTTGTATTGTGTGTCTTCTGTGTTTTGTTTCTGCATTTGTTTTATTTTATTGCTCTGCGGTCCTAATTTTCTAACACATGCATGGCCGAGAGTTTCAGTTAACTCACCCAGAGCTGTGTGTTCCGTCGACAACTTTCCTTTTTTCATGCTTTTGTCGGTCCACGTGGGCTATTTTAGGTCAGCTAGCATGTACATGTGTGCAGTAATATAGTAGGGAGCGTGGGCCCTTATAAATAAGGTTTTTTAAAGAGTTGTTCAGCAGTGCTTTGGCAAAGAAGGGATCTGAGATGGCTTGATGCCAGGTAAGCATGTATGGTGCAATTTAGGGTTATAACAGGGAGGGTACTGATAGATCCTTAGATCTACGGTCCAGATCACGTCGTAATTTTGGGTTTCAGGAATTTAGTCGCGTCAACGTGCGAATCTTGCAAATTCTGAAGGGGTCAAGGCGTTAACGCCCGCGTTCCTTCCTCAAATCTAACGACTGTGATGGACCACAGATCTTCTCAAACAGATCTAGTCCTTTTAACTTCCAAACGAAAGGATACTCCCTTTTGATACTTGAACTTCTCTCTATCCCTCCCGAGCTTCGTCGGTTATGAAGGATTTAAGAGCATTATGCTCTTTCTCCTGGACTTAACACATAGAGGGATCTTCGACGCAACCATTGCGCTCCCTCGTCAGGTCTAGGACTTAAGGGGTTATGGATTTCTTCTTACCTTGCAGAGAGCCTGTGCATATCTGCACTACCTCTCCTGAGCTTAATAGATTATGTCTTCACAGGGATCGCGGGATTCAACCTCTGCATTCATGGAAGTACTCACTGGACTCTAGAACAGTGATGAAATTCCCTAGGGAAAGTGCCTTCGAGTGATTAAACCGGGGTGCATGGAACTCCAAGCGGAATTATAGGCTCTCAAGGAAATAAACGCATAATCATAACTTAATCATTTAATACAAAGAAAGAAACCTTTATAGACATGTAAATACTTGCATACATCCATTATTTGCAATTCAAAATCATAAGGCAAGAAAACGCTTATCAGAACCATAGAGTGTGATGTGACTGTTGATAGGGGTGTTCGTTTCCACCCAACCATAGGCTTAGTCACTCCCAATGGATTTATCACTAGCCACCCCCGAGCTTAGGCCACGATGCTTTGAGATTCAATATCTCACTTCCAGCTCAATGAAAGTTAGGGATGAAAGTTACTCTCCTTCTCCCTATACAGGAATAGACGAGGAGGAAGGTTACTCTCCTTCTCTTGACTCGGTCTCTATCCTTTGTGATCAGAACTCACTTTCGCTTTCAATCCTTCCTCGAAACCGAGAGTTTCTTCTCTTGTCTCTGCATTCCTCGCAAGCCCTCCCCCTGCCCACACCATGCTTCCTTTCTTTCCTTCCTCAGCAAGATTGTGTGTGGCTCAAAATCCCAGTCTGTGGTCAGGTCCGGAAGCCTTACAGATGGGCAGTCTGCCCCATCCCCTCATTAACTCTTGAGGAGGCCTTCCCACCTACCAGCCTAACTGTAATTCATTTCGAGTCAGAGGGTTGTTCTAATCTTGAGAAATTAAAACCAACATAGTACTGGTTCAGTGGAGGTTAATGAAACCATTCTGGGTCCCCTCCACCGTGTTTTCATTAGCAATCGTGGTCTCTCTTAGCACATTCCCTTCTCAGCAGTCATGCAACACGTTTCCATTATCTACTAATATAACAGAATTTACATTCATCGACCTTCATACAAAGGTCCACAAAATCAAACATTCACACTTTGAGTTTGCCATAGTTCCTGGCCAATAAAGTTATATTTACAGACTGGAGGAAACAAGGTGTTACATTTACAGGGTGAAATATGTTGTTCTTAACTTCAGCGATAGCAGGCTCGTCCACCCTCATCGCTACCTGGGCTCATTGCCAATGAAATCTCTAGGTTTAATCCAATGAAACAGATTCTATGTCTCAGTAAGAGAAATTACAAAATGGAACGATAACACAATGAATCAAATTTTGGTAAACAATGCAAGGTGGTCTTGTGTAAGTGGGTGTTAGAATGTCTCAAGCCCCTCCACCCTTACTCTGCATCAAACAATGTAGTACTTTCGTACAGTAAGCCCATGTGAAGTCAAGGAAGTGGAATGTCTAGACTGCATCGAATCTCTGAGATGGTAGTGGTGTGTACAATAAATCATTTTAAAATATAATAACATTTTCCCTCTGGTACTTTCATCTTTAAGATGATTAAGACTGGCTTGAAGGCTAAGTTAACTTTGTCCTTGGACTAATTTTCAAACACCACCTACTGACAACACCTTGGGTTTAGCAATCACCCTTACTCAGCTTACCCATGTCATTATTTAGTTGGGTACGAGAGTATAAAGTCTATAAATTTAACCTTTTCCTTTTCATTCGTAGTATAGTGTAGAGAAAGAAATACACCTTAAAAAAATAAAAACATATCACTAGGGACAAGGCTTATAATGAAGTATAAATGAAAGTATTCATGGGAAGTTCAATCGTTAACTTAGTGATTATGTTAAATAATTTTTGTGCACTCGAGAATATATATATATATATATATATATATATATATATATATATATATATATATATATATATATATATATATATATATATATATATATCACATGTCCTCCCCCTTAATGATGCTTTTTCCTCATGGCATAGTTAGGAGAAGGATGTCTTTGTTCTTGCTCGTAATGTCTTCGCTTGATGGAATGTTGTTGATACTATCATGGTTGAGAAAGTAAGACAATACGACCTTCGAAGATAAGGACAATATTGTTGCATTGTGAAACAACAAATCCACCTAGATTCTCTTCATAATTGTATGGTAAAATGTTTAATTATGACTCCTTCAATTGTGATTCTCAGCATGCATGTAGAAACAAGGTAAATTGGAGTCTAATATTTAAGATTGTACATTGAATTTCATTTCAAGTGATGTTGGTAAGTTGATTGATCCATGTGATGACTTTTGTTAATAGGGTGATGATAAGGAACCCTTGTAACTTGTTTCTTGATCTCGATTTTTGGGCACTCCTCGTTAGATGTTTTTTTCAATTTGTTAGTTGATAAAACTTCACCAATAATTATACTTGATTTTTCAATTGAGATTGATTTTGTAAAGTTTTCATTATACATAGTTTGTACCTTGATTTCTGAAAATATTGTTGATTCAACTAGGTCAATTGGTGTTTCTTTATTGAGCCTTATATATTGCATTTCCATTTTATATTTTAACTTCATTAAGTGAGCTTCAACTATGATTCTTTATACAAGTGATTTCCTTATATTTATCTAAGGAAACTTTGTAAAAATTTATGTTCAAATTCTTCATCTTTGTTTAGGTAAAAACAATTCTTGAAATCGTCTTTTATTGTGGTTTTTGACAATTTTATTGATATGTTATTATTTCACACATCAATTTATAATTTTTTTTTAGCAAAACACGTGTTTTCAACTCACAAATTAAAACATTTGATTTTACAAATTAAAATATTTAGAAAAACACGTATTTTCAACTCACAAATTAGAACATTTAATTTTATGATGTAGCAATAATTCTCATAACTTCTCCAACAATTACCCATTTTAATAATATCCTTCCTAGGGGTTTTACTCGAACTCTTTTGACTTTAACTTAGAAAAAGATAACCGTTATAACTTGATTTAGAGCCCTTTTGACTTAATTTAAAATATATTACCCATTTTAATAATATCCTTCTTAGGGGTTTTACTCAAACTCTTTTGACTTTAACTTAGAAAAAGATAACCGTTATAACTTGATTTAGAGCCCTTTTGACTTAATTTAAAATATACAATATAGTTTTATATTAATATAACTTAGTTATAAGTTATATCTATATAGTATAGTATTTATACTATTTTAACATCCCGACTTAGGCAAATTTTAATTTTAATTGTTTTTTGACGTAATTTAAAATATACAATATAGTTTTATATTAATATAACTTAGTTATAAGTTATATCTATATAATATAGTATAGTATTTATACTATTTTAACATCCCGACTTAGGCAAATTTTAATTTTAATTGTTTTTTGACGTAATTTAAAATATACAATATAGTTTTATATTAATATAACTTAGTTATAAGTTATATCTATATAATATAGTATAGTATTTATACTATTTTAACATACCCTGATGACTTAGGCAATTTTAATTTTAATTGTTTTTTAATGTTTTTGTAGGGAGGTAATTAGAAGGTCACGGTTTCAATATGATTAGTTGCTTGTAACGACTTTGTTATCATGTTTAATATTTTATGTGATTAGTTCTTATAAATCCAAACAAATGTTGTGCATTTTGATTGTTATAGGGTTAACTTCTTATACAAGTATATCGTTCACTAGAAACACACTTCACAATTTTAAAGTATGGTAGTTGTACTGAGGTATGGAAGGAAATGATGAAATTTTTAGATAATAAGATAGTCTTTTTTTTCTTGTTGATTCTGTGGTATTGTCCCTCGTAGAATGACCTTCATGCAGCGCTTCTAATTTTTAGCTTATGCTCATTAGTTATATCTTCATGATGTGTCTAGAACCAAGTGACCACATTTCAAGGTCAAATTAGCTTTAGACAAATGTAATGCACAAATTCATTCATCAACTTAGAAAATATCCAATATAAGTAAGATAACAAATTGAAATTCATAAAAAAATAAAAATATATATTATAATATGACATAAATACTAATTTAGCACAAATTCATTCATCAACTTAGAAAATATCCAATATAAGTAAGATAACAAATTGAAATTCATAAAAAAATAAAAATATATATTATAATATGACATAAATACTAATTTATACAATAGCATGTGATGTTTTATATATACTTGACAAGTTGCATGGTAGATGTGACTCGTGACTTTTCAATTTAGTATTGTTAACTAAATGTATTAGTACTATGTAATATAGTTTCCATACATTGTGCATTACAATTCTTTTTTTTAAGGATATCAGGCTCTCAAAAATGAGGATAAATGGGCATTTCCCCTATCAAGAGGGAGTCTTAGGTGCTCTATCACCTTCTCACATCAAAAATCAGCCATGAAGCTTTGAAAAAGGTTATTTAAAACAAAACAAAACAAATATAAATATAAAAGCAATCTAATTCATCTACATATAGTTTCCATACATTGTGCATTACAATTCCTTTTTTGTAAGGATGTCAAGCTCCCAAAAATGAGGATAAACAGGCATTTCCTCTATAGAGGGAGTCCTAGGTGCTCTATCACCATCTCACACCAAAAATCAGCCATGAAACTTTGGAAAAGGTTATTTTAAAAGAAACAAAAAAAATATAAATATAAAAGCAATCTAATTCATCTACATATAGTTTCCATACATTGTGCATTACAATTCCTTTTTTGTAAGGATGTCAAGCTCCTAAAAATGAGGATAAATGGGCATTTCCCCTATAAAGAGGGAGTCCTAGGTGCTCTATCACCTTCTCACACCAAAAATCAGCCATGAAACTTTGAAAAAGATTATTTAAAACAAAACAAAAAATATATAAATATAAAAACAATCTAATTCATCTACCCCTACACCTTATTGACATCTTTTACTAAATTCAACCCTTCCTAGTTTCACATATGGTTGAATTTGGGATGAATTGTAAAACTTAATCGTTAAATTGTGAGGATTAGAGTTAAATGTATCATAAATCAACGTCTTTTGAACATTATAAAATGAAATGACAAATACAATGGTAGTTGGTGAATTGTGATCGTTACACACAACTTACATGTCAATGTCCATATTTATGCCCAAAGGCATGTATATAGGAAAAGGTAATGTCCATATTTATGCCCAAAGGCATGTATATAGGAAAAGGTTTTGCCCCAGACCTGTAAACAGGACAAACTTGTCAACCAAAACCAAAGGCATGTATATAGGAAAAGGTTTTGCCCCCAGACCTGTAAACAGGAAAAACTTGTCAACCAAAACCTGTCAACCAAGAAAACTACCTTATCACTCCAGTTGTCAACCAAAAAAACCACCTTATCACTCCAGTTGTCATGCATTTCATTTCTTTGTTGATTAGGACAGGCCTCCACGTGCATGTTAAATCACCGCCCCCATTCACTACAGCTTCTACATTGTCTGTAATTTCGGTGTTGGCTACGTTCCTAGTTTTCTACATTGTCTATAATTTCTTTGTTGGATGACCTATTAAACACAAGCACAGGTTCATGCATGTTAGGTTCAACTCCATGTAATTCACATCGTAAGTTCATACAGAAGAATCGGTTGGGTTCCTTTTAGCGGCTTTCTCTTTTCTCTTTGCAGGATTTGAAAGCGGATTGATCTCAGCCATAGGATTAGAAATAGCTTTAGCCATCTACGAACAGTCAAGTCGAATATTATGGCAGTGCAATTAACCGAGGAGCATATCTTTGAGTTCAAGGAGACCTTCAGCATAGGAGGGTTTGGGGTTTTATGTGTTTTATGATTTGGTTGTTGGGTTGCGAGGATAATGGTAACAGTGGTTTGCAGGGTGCATTACGACCAAGGAATTGAGGAGCGTGATGCATTTCCTAGGACATAATCCAACAGAAGTCGAGCTCCAAGATATGATCATTGAAGTTGATCCGTATGGGAATGGAACCATTGACTTCCCAGAATCTCTCAACCTCATGGGCCGAAAAATGAAGGTACCATAATTTTATTTTTAATCTTTCAACACTTTTGATTCATCTATGCGGAGTTCTGAATTCACATGGTGCAATTACGACTTTTTTATTCATCTTTGTTGTTTATGAATTCCAGTTATGTATTAGAATGGTGTAATTATCACTTTATCATGGAAATTTTGCATTATCACACTACTATATTTAATATGGGGAGAAAGTGATCCACATGACATTTTAACCTTAGACCTGTGCCTTGAATGAGCTATGTCGCGGGCTTTTGGTTTGCTTTTTCTTCACATATTTTTTTCATTTTTGTATTTTTTTTATTTGGAGTACATCGATTCAGTAGACGAATTGGAGGCTTTTAAAGTGTTTGACAAGGACTGGGATGGCTTCATCTCTGATGCTGAGGTGAGTGGGTTTTATATTTATTTTACAGGCCAAAAATTGTTTTGTATGGATTTATAATGCTTTAGCTAGGTGACCTATTAAACACAAGCATTTACTATTTTGACATTGTACTTGGCCTCAATTGTTTACTACAGAATTATACTTTGAAAACCCTGATATGCCACCATTTTTACCGCTAAACTACCACCCCGTTAACAATACATATATACATATATGAGTTGATCTGATGATTTAGGGTTGATGGCTTGAGCGTTTTCATTTGCAGCTTAGATATGTCATGATAAGTTTCGGGGAGAAGCTCATAGATGAGGAGGTTGATGTAATGATCAAGGAGGTTGACGTGGATGGTGATGGTCTGGTCAACTATGAGGACTTTGTGACAATGATATTGGCCAAGTGAACTGTAAAATACTTGAGATTTACTCTTGCTGCTCTCTATAGTTGGCGGTATATCTAATTCTCTTATCATTTGTTATTCAAATGCACATTCAATTTCCTTGTCAAATTTATTGTCCATTTACTTTAGCTTAATTTGAACGTAGTTAAAGAAAGTACTGAAAGGCGAAATGGAGTGTAGAGTTGGTGGCTACACACTTATCGATTGACGCTATCCATACGAGTATGAAGGCGGTCTTCTCGAGGCAAAGATCCATTTTATTTTCAAACTTTTAGTATCTGCTTACGATTTTACTTTTAGTATTTGCTCACGATTTCTTTTGTTTTTTTCCTTCTTTTATTTCATGGCTTCCAATTCTGGTTTCAGGGAGCAATTAATATTGTCGATCAGACTGATTTAGTGATATTTTCCTTAGAGAAAAGGAAAAATGGATACTCTACTGTTTATATTTTTTACGACGAGCATTTCACAGACAGAGCACCTAAAACGTATTTGCTTATAGTTTCCCTCCAAATGCAAGTGCGAAAATTATTTACCAAATTTTTGAACGTGTCATGTTTCAGAGTAGGCAAGGGTTGATGAAATTGTTACTAATGTACAAATTCCCTCAGTTTTTATGCCTTCATTGTATTCGCAACAGTGGAACTTACCCGGTTGGCACTTCAGCTGTATGCACAGGATTGAGATATCTAAGAAAAAATTCAGCTGAGGCCTCACATTGATTCCAAGATGGAAGAGCATTTTTGGGATTGTTTTCAAGAGCATGATCATGAGATTCGAGGGGTTCCCAGGTTTATTGAATTTAATAACAAGAACCATCATAGACTCGAGGACCACTCAAGCTCTCTCGGTAACTACAGCAAAAGCCACCCATGGGAAAAGGTCAATCCAAGCAATGAACACTATATTCATGCATCTTCCAGCCATTAAGGAATCTTCTTTAGATGTTGACAATGTCTGCAACATTGTCTTTGTAGTTGTTAAACCTTCTTTGTATTTCATTTGAAATGGTTCCCTCAAACTTTTTACCTATATTCTCATTTACTTAGTGTAATTCCATTTCTAACTGCTTAGTCGAATAATTGTGTCCAGCATTTGTAATATAAGTTATTCAGCCAAATATGGTTTGAAATGCTTTGTTGATTACCATCAATTTAATACCATGTAATAGATTCAATATGTCTATCTTGTACTTGCTGTAATATAAGTCATTCAGCCAAATATGGTTTGAAATGCTGTGTTGATTGCCATCAATTTAATACCATGTAATAGATTCAATATGTCTATCTTGTACTTGCACGAAGCATTGTCGAAGAACTCTATCTGTCTATTCTAATTGAGATCAGCATGGTAAAACAACTAATAAAGTTACTATTTGCTAAAAGTTTACAACAATGTGTAGTAAGGAGCTGCATGTTTTTTTATGTTTGGAATTTTGAAAGTGGACTTTTTGGTGGAGCTTTGTAATAAAGAGTGGACTTTTTGTTGGATCTTTGTAATAAAGAGCTGCAAACAATGTTTTGGAATTTGACTAATAGATATTTGACCATTAATAAATCAAAATTGTATTTTATATAGAAAAAAATTTAATTAAATCATGTTTTAGTGTTTTTACTACTTTCTGTTTTTATATATATGATTTAAAATTTTAACATCGTAACTACTTTTTTGTTTGTCCATACATAAGAAACTAGAAGGTAAATTTGAATTTGAAACTCACCTAAAGCTTCTAAGTTCCACTATCTCCTTATCTACAGTAACTACTTTTGTGATTTTATTTGATAATATCAAAGCACTAAATACTATAATAATGTAAAGATAATCGATCACTTATGTTTTATTATTTTCATTTTCATAAGTAAGTAATTGATGCAAACAAAGTTTTTCATTTTCATACATAAGTAATAGATACAAACAAGATTTTAATACATAAGTAGTTGATAAGTAATTGATGCAAATAAGGTTTTAAAAGATTTTAATACATAAGTAGTTGATAAGTAATTGATGCAAATAAGGTTTTAAGTTACACTTATTAAAAAATAGTTTTTTCTTTTTATCTTATATACATGATTAAAAGGCAACTTTGAATTTAAAATTATCATTTCAAATTTTCACTTTCAAATATTTTATTATTTACCTTTTACATTTCTATAATTTCAATTTTTAATATCAAATTATTAAATGCTTATTTATTTATGCTAAGGGGTAAATAAATAAAGTGTGTTCAAGATTTTTAATACAAACTCTTCAGCAAATATGATTTCAACAACTGTGCAAAAATTTATTGTCATCACTGCGCTAGATATACTTGTCTACTTTACTCTCTCTCTCCTCTGATATACAATGCCAATTTTGTAAAACCAATTTGTGAAAATAAAGAGTTACATATTTTCTACGTTTAGAATTTGAATGATAGATATTTTGTCATGAAATTAATTTTTTTCTTAAAGTCATTTTCATACTTTTATTTATATAAATATTTCATGGAAGAATATGTTTAAGCTTTAGTTTTTAATATAATAGTTAATTGTTTTTTTATTTTTTCATTATATCGAGAGTAATCAAATATATTTACAATCCAATTTTATAAAAAAATAACTAATTAACAATTTTACACTTAAATAAATTTGATTCATAATGTTTGATAATTTCAGAATTAAATTGAAATCAATATATACATAATTAAAAGACATTTGATATCAAAGGAAAATAAAAAGTTAGATTTTATTAGTGTTTCATTTGATTTCTCTTTGTTGAGTGTGATATTTATCTCTAACCTTTCTCAATTCAACATAGTATTAAAATAGAGTCATTGTTCATGGTGACTTTTAATGCTACTTTTGAGAGTTGTCTAGAAAACACTGAAAAAATACAACATTTCTTATTATTAATTGGAGTTTTTTAAGTTACCAATTGTCATAGGCCACTCTACCTTTTAATTTAACATTGAATCTCTTATATGTAAACTTATTTAGATTTTTATGTTATTTTATTTCAATTTGATGGCTCAAGTATAAGGTATTGAATCATATCCTCACATGTGATCTTTGAAGATGGCTATTGCCATGTTTTTTTACTCGATGTCACTCAGAGGTGACATAATTTAGCTTTATGTAAGTGAATTATTTCTATTTAAATGTCAAAATGTGATAATCTAAGAGATATTTGTGTTTCATAGGTCCACTTCCATAAACATATTTCTATGCATTTGTGGAATTTCTACTAAGAAAATCATCAAGGAAGTTAATGTTGCAAGAGGGTTTTTTATTTAATCTTCAGCATTCTATCTTGGATTTAATCTTATTTTGAACCATATTTCTATCCATTCGTAGAATTTCTACGAAGAAAATGATGAAGGAAGTTAGTGTTGCAAGAGGGTTTTTCTTGGTGTGCTATTTTTCATTATTAACTATATTGGGAGATTTATAATGTCTTTGTTTTGAGTTTACACCAAGATATCCTTGTAGATATGATTCAAGTCCAATTTATATATGTTACAATTTGCCTACATACTTAAATTGTCACCTTTCAATTTCTATGGAGAAAATAAGTTCTTAAGATCATTGACATTGTTTTGTTATGGTTTTAAGCACATTATGTTAGAAATGAACTATGGAAGGATGGAATTGAATAGTTTCTTGGTTGTAGGTGTTCATTCTCATATTGATGTTGTTACGTTTTAGAAAAGATGATGATAGATTCTTGATTGTAGATGTTTCATTCTTTGTATTGATCTTGTTAGATTGTCATGAATTAATAATTTATTTTTTCTTTCTTATATGTATAATTTGAACCTAGGTGGTTTATAAGAGAAAATGAATAATTCAATATCCATCATTGCATCAAGCCCCCAAACCTTTCGCAATACCATATTGAGATTTAGTTAAGTTGTGCTTTGTGTTATTTTATTTTTTCTTTTTCATTCAGAAGTTTATATCATTATTTGTTTTTCTTCTATTCCGTTTGAACCAACATCAAATGAGATCATTTTAATTGCAATGTATTTATAATTCCAATTAACAACATTAATATGAAAATCTCCCTTAATTATTTAGACATTCTCATTTACCAATTCACAGTTTAGAGGGTATGCTAGTTATTTCAGAATTTCATCTTTAGTGCTTATGAACGTCAATGTTTTTCATATGTTAAAACTTGAAAAAAACTTAGGAGTTATATGTATTGTTTATGTTTTTTATATAATTATTTTTTTGGATTTCCTGAAAAATCCCCCTATATAAATGACCTTGACATGTTAAAACTTGGAAGTTATATCTATTGTTTATGTTTTTTATATAATTATTTTTTTAGATTTCCGGCAAGATCCCCTATGTAGATGACCTTGACAACCCTCATGATGTTTCTTAGATTTTGGGGGTGTCTCCACACATCCCCTAGACACATTTCCTGATCCCGTGACTTCACATCCCAGAAACTTCATAAAAAAACAAATCTTAAACGGTGACTTTTTTGCACAATGCAAATGTCTTCGGATGAAGCTCTGGTACTGGTTCTAAGAGAAATAAGTGTAGATTATGCACAATAATAGATTTTTGAGATAAATATTTCAATTAAAATAAAAATTAATGATATAATGAAATTACAATCCACATTGGTTTATAAATACATCTCAAATGGCACATGCCAGCGGGCATACCTAAAGCCAACATAAACATTTAATCATAATTACGTTAATCTAACCTACATTACCTAGCCTGCGTAATGATTTGATGCTCATTAAAAAAGAGGGTTGTGACGGATGCTATTTGTGGTAGTTCACTCACTATCTTATGGCAGGAGGATGTCTTGAGGTGCATTCATCTATATCAGGTATGCTTGCGTATTAAGTTTTAAGTTTTAACCTTATAAGTCAAATATTCAATGTAAACGTCTATGTTTTATCAAAAACTGAAAAAGCAAGAATTGGTCAAAAAAATGTCCCAAGTAAAATTAATATTCCGATACACACCTAAATAACCTCTATCTCATTCTTCTTTTCATAGCCTGTAGTTTCTCAAATCTAACTTCTAGAACAATGTCTGGTCTAGAAAAGATGAAGGCAGACGAATAAATATTGGCACTGGATGATAAAAAAAAATTCAGAAATGCTGCATATATTCTTCATGAAACAAATAAATACATCATGAAACATAGAAAATTACAACACATGAACAACAGGGGTATCAGGAAAATCCACCCCTAAAAAGGTCAAAAAAGCAAGCATATGAGCCTGCACACCAAGAGGAAGGGACTCAACATCTAGATGGAGGACACTGAGTTTGACTCTCACAAGCAAAGCTGACCCCTGCTTAAAGCTCCTCGATTCTCCTAGACTAAAAGGAGAGCAGTCCTCATGAAAAGTAAATTTACACCAGTGTTTCCACAGAAAACCAATTCCGGTCAGCCAAACTGTGTGCCACAAAGATTTACAGCTGTAGAAAAATCCCACTAGGAGAAATTCACAACTTCAAATTATTAAACTCTAAATAAAATCTGTAGAAAAGGTAGTTTAACTCACCATATTCGAAAGCAATGTGAGAGGATGTGATGAAGGCCTGGTGCCAGGTGGAGCAAACCGATCTGCTTAAATGATTGAGTTTTAGTGCAGTTCCCTGCATTGGTACCCAGCAGAAAAACGCTCCAAATGTTGATAATATAATTAATCATACTGAGGAGACGAACAGAGAGTTGATGATCATTAATATCGACATACCATTGTGGAAACATTCTAGTCTATCATGACCATAAATGAGCAAGACTGTAAAATAGACTACATTTGCAAGTTGCAATATTTCCATCGCATAGACCACCAATTTGTACAAAACAATTCAAATAGGAATATTTCAATCAACAATGGAACATACCTTACCAAGTTACCAATGACACAAAGCTGGCAAAATAAGCACCAGAAGAAGACTGACCTTATTATATATGCCACTGTTTCCATACAGCATGAATATAATTGGGGGGAAGAGACACTACAATGCACCTATTATTTTGAGGAACCCGGTACAAACATGTATAAGAAATCCCTAATCTGGAGTGAAATTAAATCATCAATTGCATCCATATCAAAATCACCAACAATGAGCAAGATGCAGCCAACAGTTCTACACCTCCCTATTGCTTTCTTAGGTGACCACTAGCACAGATAAATGTTCACAATAACTCCAAATGTCTCTCAGAGATGTTAGCCTGCCTCCTGCTCAAAACTTGGTATCAAACTGTTTTAAATAAAAAATGGTAAAAGGACCTGAAAACACGCAATTCCTACAACAAAACCAATTCAGATACATGGAGCAAATATTTCCAAATTGAGGATATATGCCACAAACTTGACTTTAAAGTCAAGTCGTAGGATCCAACACAGTTACAGCTAGTCAATAATAAATTAAAATTTTGTATTGCTTCAGGCCAAAGATGCTGCAGAAGTCCCTGAGGATTCCGCCACATCATCACTCCTTACTGAAGCTGCACTATAGTCAATCATCTTTCCATGATCATTACCAGGCAGTGCTCTGCTTAACCTTTTTAACCAAATTTCGTAATCCACGGGATATGGAGTACCACATAGGCTGTCAACATAGTCGGCAAAAGCTTTCAAAAGAGCAGAGACTTCTCCAAGCTGCTGTTGTATGCGCCGTTTTGCCCAAGATCTCTCTCTCCAACGCAAGGCAGCTTCTATTGATTCTAGTTGCTGATGAATTCCGCCACATAAATGATAGAGGAGGTAAACAAGGCTCTCTGCATCAGATGCTGGACAAAGTTTTCCTTCTTGCAATGCATAAGTTGAAGAAAACTGAAGATTGATAGAGGGACTATCCCTATCTTCAAGAACAGCATGCCCCCAATCAACAAGGACGTAATATGAATGCCTCTGTGAATCTGAAACACGCATTACATGTTCAGGACAGATATCCCCATGCTGGATAGAAGCAGATGCTGCACTTTGCAAAGCAGACAAAATATCATGACAGCACTGTAGAGCATCCTCTGAAGTAAAGACACTGTCTCTTGTAATAATGGTAGAAAGGGGCTCTCCGACAGGAGAAGTTACTAATACTGGTGTTCCGCACCACGGATGGTTACAGCGGCCACCAGGACTCTGTTTGTAACACGAACCTGGGTGCACAACCCTTCCATAATCAACAAGCTGTGGCAGATAATTGCTAGATATGCCCCTTTGTTTCATGATATTTAAAACCTTAGTTTGTCTTTGTACCTGGTACCACATACTCATATCCTCCCATGAAGGCTGAAGTTGGGAGGGATGAGCTCCTACACAAACAGCCAAAAGTGTACCTGGCTCTTCCAAAGAAGTTGCACTGTACAAGAAATGCTGTCCATCTCTGAAAACCTCATGTATTTGAAAACCCCTTTGACATTGTGAATCTTCCAACCATATCACAGAGCCTACCTCAAGATTCATTCGCTCCATTTCTTTGCTAATAACAGGCTCTAATTCATCCTCAATTTCAACAATCTCCCCATGAGTTCGGCTACTTTGATGGTAATGAAATGAGTCACTGCCATTTTCATACACTTCAGTGAGGCGGCATTCTATCCTCCTTTTTTGAAGTCGAATACTGTGATTAGCAGCTAACTCAGCAATAGAAAATTTCGGAGGGCCTTTATATTGAACAATAGAGTAAAATGTAGCCAGTAGAAGTTGCAATGTCCCAAAATCTCCCCAATTAGCATTTCCCAGCTTGTTCCAAATGCGATCCACATGTGAGACTTTGACTTCTGCATGTTGTATCCAATCTACTGCACAATCATAAACCCTGCTCACATTTGAATCCAATTTCATCAAGTCTCCACTAAGCTTTACTACTCCCCCATACTCTGAATCTAATACCAGAACATACACACAGTTATTGTTCATTTGCACATTTGACTTACTTAAGCTCCTCGACAACAACATATGAAATCCATAAAATAAAGCTTCACCAATAGTAGCTACTGATAAAACAGGTTCCCTTCCTTGAGAAAGATGCCCTATAGAATCCTTAAATAAGGCAAGTTCAGCAACATGATTCCACTTACCATGCATATTTCTACCATTCTTTTTTATCAAAGCTGCTCCACATAACTCTCCTACTTTTCCCCTTACAATTGCCTTTTCTGCAGTATGGAACTTGGATATAACACCATATGGGCAACTTATAAAAAATGGCATCGGTCCATCCTTATGCCAAAAAGTCCTCCATAAACTCTCTGCACTGGTATGAAGAAAGTCTTCAACTGCAAGATATGCATCTGCTTCACAGCCACCTGAAGATGATACATAGGATGCACAAGGCATTCGAAGTAGTTGTTGGAAAACAACCCCTTCTAAAGCATAATCAAACTTACGAAGTTCTTCAACCTGAAAAGGAGAGTTAAAAAGAAGTTCGCCATCGACAGACTTGTCTGTTTTTGCTGATAGCCAATCTTGAAGCTTGATTGTGAATGCTTCTTTGTCAACAAACTTCTTTGCAAACTCTTTCAGTCCTTTATGTGGCAACTGTCTAGTCCCGCTTCGAGGGGAACTGCTTAATTTGCTTCCCACTGACTCAACTGATCTTCTGTCAGTAGAGATACCTGCATAAATGGACCTCAAACTAAATGAAGACAATATATGTACAACTCTATTTAATAATTGGGTATAAATATGGGAAAATACTTAATTTTGAAACAATATGTCTTTCACTTTTCTCCTAAGTTCAAAAGCATTAAAGAGACTAGAATGATACATAATTAAACAAAGGAAATACCAAGACACGTTACTATGAACTGGCAAGTAAACCTTAAGGATCTCCTGTAAATTCTAAAAATGCATCTTCACACAAAGGATTGTACTTTTCCTCAAATAGATGTCTGTCAAATATGCCATACTCAAGTGCAAATATTAATCATGGCATTCTGGCATTGTTTAAAAGCTTATAAACAAACTCTGTAAACATGTATCACCCACACAATATGACCCCAACTAAAGTGTCTTCTGAGAAGATATGGCATCAAAAAAATTTAAATGCTCAAATAGATTAGAACAAGAAGACTTGTGCTCACAACTACAGTTTTCGATGAAGCACCAAATGCACTTGAACACTCGAAAAGATCAAAACAAGAAGACTAGTTCTCACAACAATAGGTTTCAATGAAGCACCAAAAAAATTTGAATGCTCAAATAAATCAAAACAAGAAGACTTGTGCTCAGAACAACAGGTTTCTCTAAGCTGTTTTAAAAAGTGATGCATATGTCAGAACAACAACACTGACCTCCTTTCAGTATTCTCACAGACCTTACCAGATTATCATCTAGAGATGAGGAGAATGTCTCCAGACAACACTCTTCACAGATCCTGGAGACTGTCTCTAGTAGTGAACGATAATCAGTAGACCTCTCATTCATCCACGATCACATACCCTTTTTATTTCCATGTGATTCCTTTTTCTATTACTAAAGCTGTAAACTTTCAATTAGATAAGGGATGCCTTGTGAACAGCCTTGCTTTATGACAAGTCGTAATATTCCAGTCCTATAGAGTTTTTTTGCCACTTCAAGGACACAGTGTAGCAATGCATCCAGCCAATTTTAATTCCACTATCCTTGTTTCTATCATCTAAAGTTCCTACAAATAAAGTAAACACCAACCTAAAACCATTGTTTCCAGATTCCCAATTTTCTATTCTAGCATCATTGCAGTTGAGATTATGGCTAATCTTCACTTGAGGCCATGTGCTGAACCTCTATTTCATGTATCAGTGGCTTTATTGAGCCTAAATATGGGTAATTAACCCACTTCATTGCACCTGTCTATATTTGACTAGGTGCACCTAGTCACTCTCTTCGGACTAGCGCCCTAAACCCTAGTGGAGGTGTATAAACACATCACCCTCCCCATTTGTAAATCATTGACTTAAGTTATTATTTGATAAAAAACTAAGGGCAATCTTTCTCTAGAGTGCTTCGCTTGTTCATATGCTTGGGTATTACAGCAATCTCTCTTGTGTTCATCATTTAAAGTGTTGTTACTTTTCTGTTGTAGTTTTCGCTCAGCTGGATTAGGGTTTTATTAAAGATTCAACTGTAGATCCAATATCTTATGATCTCAACATGGTATCAGAGCTACTGTTGACTCTTCTTTCTCTATCCAGCATTGTTTCAGGGCTATTTCAGGTCTGAAACCAGGGTTTCCAGCACTGTTTTGGGGTCATTTCAGGTCTGAGACTAGGGTTTAAGCATTCCCTTTTTGGACAGCAAACAGTTTTTAGGGTTTTCTACCCTCTTTTCCACGAGCACCCTTCTTCCTTGGCTGTTGGCTGTTGGTGGTTAGTGTTAAATTTATATGCAGCAGCGAGAACCATTCTCCTGGAGGATGGCCAAGACCCTAGATGTGTTCTAGGGCCCCTGGATGTGTTCCATGGAATCCTTGCTTCGTGCTTGGATTGATCCTTGGATGTGTTCCTTGGTGGTTGATACAAGACCCTAGATGTGTTCTAGGGCCCCTGGATGTGTTCCAGGGAATCCTTGCTTCGTGCTTGGATTGATCCTTGGATGTGTTCCTT